>JAABOM020121650.1:0-62725 GCA_011800125.2 Solanum clarkiae | reverse complement strand
GACAATAATTTAAATTCACCAAGCCCTTTGGTCAAAGGTGAGAGGCGAATTTTACTATGTGACTTGGCCCATCTCCATACTGTGCAATATTAACCATTACCTATAAGTCCCAATCAACCTCGCATTGGCCCAGTTCGATTGATTAGACGAGAAAACAATAGTAAATCCTGTTAATCAATCTCTTTTCCTATTCGTTACTACCTTGTTACAGTCAGTAAGACTAGGAGGGTTCGAATGTTGGCCATTATTAGAAAACATGCAAAACGAAGAGAATTGATTAATATATGCATACACCTATTCTAAGAATTGCAAATTACCCTAGTTTACTAAGTTAATTCTTCATGGTTCCCTTAATTGTGGATTTAGCTACTCATGCTATGGGTAGATGAAGAAATCATGAATTGAGAAAACATAATTAAACACTTATCTATTTGAATTAAGATCAAGCAAATCCAAGAACAATGAGAATCACAAGCTTCAAGATCAAATTTACCTACATGTGTTTTCTCACTATCTTCTCTCTCAAGTATTGAGTTCTCTAAGTACAAACCCTAAAAGTACTGAATAATGATATCCTTGCTTGTACAATAACCTAAAAGTACTATTTATTGAAATTACAATTAAGTCCTAAAAAAAGAAAAACTGGTCGGCGAACTCCTCGAAAGCTCTCTACGACTTGTAATATGATTTACGAGTCATAGTCGAGGTCTAGTAATCAACTTTTAGGATCTTGGGATGCTATTCTATGACTTCACTTTATGAGTCTTAGACTGATTCATGGCTCGTATTGCTCTCTCATATACTTCAACTGCATCACATTGTCCTTTAATGGAAATCTTCACGAAACCCATCTATAAGACTCATAGAATGCTCTACGACTCGCATAGAGGGCTCATATAGCTGACCTTTAGATACCATCCTTCACTGAAATTTATCACGAAACTACCACTACAACTCATAGAATGCTCTATGACTCATAAAGGGTCTTGTAAATCACCAAAAATTAGAAATCGTCTGCAATTTTTCCCCAAGTCATAGCCAACCTGCTTTCCTGCAAAACAAAACAAAAAAACACATAAAAACCATAAATGTCGCATTGAAAACATATAAAATCCTTAAGTTTTAAGCATCGAGAGTCCTGCATTTTGACAACATATCAACACCTACAACTTAAAAGTGTTGCTCGTCCTTAAGCGATGACTCAATATAGACAAAATAATAACATACAGAACTCAACTCAATGACATATATCATATGCATCTCAAACTCAGATATCCACACCAACTTTTCAAAACAAGATCAGACAACTATTTACTAAACCAATGCAAACTGGTGCATGTGACAACACAACGGTGATAAGCAAGGGAGTATCAATAGTCCACAATCACTGAACATGTCAAATGCTAACAATGCAATGCAAGTGCCCTCACAGAAAGAAGTCCTATTTTTTACACTCAAAAATGATTTCAGATTTAACCATAGGACTATGAAAACACACTCACTCTCACAAAAGATATTCATGCACAATGACTAATATCATAGGCTTGCCCCTATACTCATGACGCAGACTTTCAACCATCTGGACTAGGATCACGCTAGAACTTTCTAGGCTTGTAACTAAGGCTCAGGAGGCTTTGGTGCGATATTTTAGGAAAATAGTGACTAATGGCCCTCCTTGAAACTGCGTTTTTCTACACTTTTATCTCATCAACTATGCTATTTTCACCTTATTCTCCCTTTTTCCTTTTTAAAGCTTTTTCGAGTGCTTTCCACTTATTTTCAGCTTTTGCCTTGTTTCTACACATCAATTTGCTTTTTAGCTTATATCTAAAGCATCTTTAATTTTCTTGTACCCAGTACATGATTTTTCTTCTTTTTCTCCTCACTCTTAGCTCACTACCTTATTTTGTACTTTGCTTTTACACCAGCCACCCTTAACTTAGGCTTTTAGCCTGTATTGAAGTACACAATATCTCTCCTTCGAACCAGGGTCACATTTGGTAGCCACCTTCAACTTAGACTTTTTGCCTCAGTCAAGGTTCACGATGCTCAAAAGAAGACCAAGGCCAATTTCAAGGTTTATCACTAGATAAAGCTAAGCTGATTAGTTGTTTTGAAAGAATTAGTACATATAAGGCTCAAATATGTGGAACAAGGGATAAAACATTATTTATTGGTCATTTTTAGGCTAAAGTGTACTATTTAAAAAAAAGGTCTAAGATCCTTTCCAATTTAATCTACAATCTAAATTAGAGTAATAGAGAAAGTTCTGAATTAGCACAAAATGCACGAATCTAGCAAAATAAGCTCACACTCACTTGGCACAACATAATTATTAACAAGAGACTCACAAATCATACTTCATATCTCAAATTACCCTCACTTGTCAGAACAAATATTTCCAAACACCTAAATATGCATGGTTTCCACCTAACTACTAATGAAAAATTTTTGGTGGGTACGATTTTTCAAAACAACACAAAAACATGCTATATGCCACAAGTACTAGTACATCCTAAACATGTCGGTTCAATAGAAATTAAATATCCACGAGGAAAAAGAACACAGGCAAGAAAACACCGAGATAAAAATTTAGGGTAGTTACAGACAATAACCTGCACAAACTTCACTGAGGCCTATAACCACCATTACCCCATCGAAAAAGATGTGCATTATCCCCAATGCACAAAATCAAGCAAAAACAGAATATAAAGGGTCAAAAACCATACCTGGGTGCCTATGCTCTAGAGTCCACCTTAGGTTGCCTCCCAAGAAGCGCTTGATTTATTGTCATGGCATGACTTAGAAAAATTGGTTACTAGACTTCACCAATTGCCCAAACCTCACTTTTGAGCTTATCAGGATGGTTTATAGATTAAACGGATGTCAAAGACAACTTCTTCATCATTCAATCTAAACCTAGGTTGACCAGTTTCTATATCCACTAGAGCTCACCTAGTGGCTAGGAATGGTCTTCCCAAGATGATTGGGACGTCGAAGTCAACCTCACAATCAAAAATCACGAAGTCTGCAGGGAATACAAATTTTTCCACCTTTACCAATACATCATAAAGTATGCCCATAGGCTTCTTCACCATTCGATCCTCCATTAGCAACTGCATGTAGTTGGAGTAGGAGCTCCTAATCCAAGTTTTTTTAGACTGCAAAGAGAATCAAATTGATACTTGCACCTAAATCATATAGTGCCTTTGCGAAGTCACATCACCTATCTTGCAAGTTATGGTAAAAGCACCTAGATTTTTAGGCTTCTGACCTAAGGACTTTGTAGTGACAACACTACAATGTTGAAGCTCTTGAGGAAGCTCCTGACTTATAGTGTGCTTCTTGGTAATCAATTCCTTCATATACTTGGCATAGCCCGACATTTTCTCCAAAGCCTTAATTAGAGAGATGTTGATAGATAGCTACTTAAGCATGGAGAGAAAGTGCTTGAACTTACCTTCCTCCTCCGTCGTTTTGATTCTTTAGGGGAAAAGAGGCGTGGGCCTAGGGACGGGCTTAAACTTCTGTGGCTCTTTGGTTGCTTCACTTACCCTATCCTTACCACGATCATCTCCTTCATCCACATCCTTTGTTGCAACTATCTCCCCACAAACATCTTCCTTATCAATTAGCATAGGAGGATCAATAGTGCTCTTGCTATCTCTAGTAGTAACCGCCATACATTGCCCCTCATTCTTAGGATTTTTGCGCTATGTTTCTAGGTAATATACCCTTCTGACACTGATTCAACTTAGTTGACACTTGACCAAATTGTTGCTCAAGCTGTTTAATAGCCACAAAATGAGACTCTATTATTTAATTTATGCTTGAAATATCTGATGTCATGCCCCCTGGAGTTTCATCTTGTTTCTTAGCTTTCTTCAACTAGCAATTAAACATCTTCTTAATTCTAGAATTACCTATACCCATGTCACAGTTGTGTGGTGGCACATAAGGAACATTTCTGAAGCCTTCTCTACGACCCCAATCTGCATTTGGACCCCTGTTCCTATCAAAGTAACCACCCTGGTTATCTCTAAAAGCTCCATCTCTACCATAGTTCTGACCTTGGTTTCCTTGACCTTGGCGCTAATAGTCCTGATTGGTACCTTGGGCATTAATCTAGAAACCCCCCGTCTGATTATTCAAAAACACACGTCCTCCTCATAGTATGGCTCCTTGTATATGGGTGCACATGGAGGTTGGTGAATCACTGCATTCACTTTCTGTTGGTTTTGCTTGATCACCACATCCATGCTTATGCGATGCTGAGCAAGTTTTTGTATAATCTCTTTATTAATTTTGGCTTGCTCTGAACCCACACTAACAACACATAAACTCTTCATGGAAGCTCCATCCTGCTGTCCCCATGCATGATTGGTCTTGACCACTTGTTCCATGCACTCAACAATCTTTACAAATGGTTGATCAAGAAACATGCTCCCCATGATAGTGTCAACACAAGCAAGACTGTTCTCATCAAGGGCACAGTAACAGATCTCCACCAAGCCATCATCAACTATGTTGTGCTTAGGGACGCTTCTCAAACATTTAATAAACTACTCCCAAGTAGTGCTTATCAAATCACTAGGAAGTTGGTCAAAGTTATTGATCTGGTCCTTCAACTTGAGCTTCTTCAATCTAGGGAAGTACCTCTCCAAAAAGGCCTTCTGTAAATCTTCCCAACTAGTGTTTAAACTCTGTGGGAGCTTAGATTCCATAATGCAACATTGCCTGTGAGAGATAATAGGAAGACATGAAGACCCACAACATCCATAGACAAATTTGTGTCCCCATCACACTCTTAATCTACAAAAGACACATTGTGCATGTGGATATGTGGATCCTCTGATAATAAGCCCGCAAATAACCTACGATTCTACAGTATTCGAAGTGACCCACTAGAGACTGCGAACTTTGTGTTTGCCAATAGTGGTGGCAACATAATAGCTCTAGTCTCATCCATAGATATGTAGTTCAACCTATACTAATTCTATCAGTAAGCATTGTCATCGAAATCCCAAGGTTGTGGAACATCCTCCAAAGGAGGTGGGTTCTCATTCCTATCATCATAATTATTACCCCAACTCAAAGCTGCATTGGCTGCATTGTCAGCATTTTCTTGGGCCATTTTTCTTAAAATTCGTTGGATCTCTAGATCAAATGGAGTTAAGGGATCGGCTTGACTCCTAGTGTTAGGCATACATTACTCATATATCCTGCAAAGGAATAAAATAAAACAAAGAGAACAAAGGATTAATACTTGAATTACTTAATGAATCAATCTATGTCTGGCCATATTCCCTGACAATGGCGCCAATATCTTTGGTGTTGCATAAGTTACACCTCCTTTGTAAAGTATAAAGCAGTTGTTGTCAAGATATAAACCTAACCAAGGCTAGGGTCAAACATAAGGGAATACATAGACTCAAAACCAATCACTAGTGAGCAATTCAAGTAGTTAACCAACTTAATTCCCCGAAGGGGGAGGTTTGCAATAATCAATAAGAAAGTAAACTAAACTATCATAAGAGACAATCAATAATGGAGAGAAACTATGGTATCTTGTTCCCCATGACTCCCCAACTTAGTATTATTGGAGAACCTAATTCTTGTCTATCTATAGTATGCAGGATGGTAATTTAAGTTCACCAAGCCCATTGGTCAAATGTGAGAGACGAATTTCACTATGTGACTTGGCCCATATCCATAGTGTGCAATACTAACCATTACCTATAAGTCCCAATCAACTTCCCCTTGGCCTAGTTCGATTGATTAGATGAGAACATGTCATCGAATCCTATTAATCAATCTCTTTTCTTATTCATTACTACCTTGGTCCAATCAGTGACACTAGGCGGGTTCTAATGTTGGCCATCATTAGAAAACATGCAAAACAAAGAGAGTTGATTAATACATGCATATACCAATTTTAAGAATTGCAAAAAGTTACCCGGGTTCACTAAGTTCTTCGTAGTTCATGCAACCCTAGTTGTGGATTTAGCTACTCATGCTATGGGTAGATGAAGAAATTATGAATTCAGAAAACATAATTGAACACTTACCCAATTGAATTAAGATCAAGAAAATCCAAGAAGAATGAGATTCACAAGCTTCAAGATCAAATTTACCCACAATTGTTTTTTCACTATCTTCTATCACAAGTATTGAATTCTCTAAGTACAAGCCTAAAAGTACTGAATAATGTCGTCCGCTCTTGTACAATAACCTAAAAGTACTATTTATATTAATTATAATTATGTCCTAAAAAATTAGAAAAACTGATCGGTGAACTCCACGAAAGCAGTCTACGATTCGTAATGTGATTTATGAGTTATAGTTTAGGTCTTGTAATAACCTTTTGGTATCTTGGACTATTCTTCTATGACTTTACTTTATGCGTCATAGGCTCATGACTCGTATTTCTCGCTCATATACTTCAGCTGCATCACATTGCCGTTCACTGAAAATCTTCATGAAACCCATCTATACGATTTGTAGAATACTCTAGGACAAATATAGCCGATCTTTGATATCATCCTTCACTGGAATTTGTCATAAAACTACCTCTATGACTCATAGAGGATCTTGTAAATCACAAAAAATTAGAAAACTTCTGCAAATATGTGCCAAGTCATAGCCAACTTGCTTTCTTGCAAAATGAAACACAAAAACACATAAAACCCATAAATATTGCATTGAGAACACACAAAATTCTAAGTATTAAGTATCAAAAGTGTTGTATTTTTATGAAACATCAAGAGTGGTGGGGTCATTTTTAGAATTTTTTATGAATTTTTGGGCGTGAGGCCCACTTTCCCATTTTTGACATGTTTTGCATAATTATGCCCGTGTCTTATGATAATACAACCAAAATAATCATTTTGACACCATGAATTATATGGTTATAACTGAGCAGCTTTGGAAGACTATAAGGGAAAAGCACAGCTTGACTGGCTTGGAGTTGAGGGGGGATTTTCCAGGTAGGCTAGGCTTTTCCTAAACCTTAGATTAAGTGGAGTTATATGCATGTTGAGCCTGAAATGCATGTAAAATGCTATTAGCTTTGATATGCATGGTGTTGTGACTGTTGGTGTATATTTATATTGCTATTGCTCGGCTGCAGGGATGCCTTGTAAGGGTGGTGTGTGAGCCGACACCATGGATAGGTACATATTCTAATTTGACTAATTTCTATGGGTGCATATTGTTTGATATTGAGGTGAAATGATGACAGGGAGCCTATTCATTGATTTTAGACACATTATGACTTGATTTCTGGCTTGATATGATCTTGTTGGGCCTATCAGTTATGGACAGTTGTGATATTCCTATTATTACCGCATTTTACCTTCTTTTTCATACGATGTGATAGTTTGTAGCATGGTTCCCCTATTAGGCCTGGTTCTACCCTATTTATTCAGATCTACGCTTTTGTGCACTGTCGTGAGTTACTGCATCCATGTTCTACTTACATGAGATTGAGGGTGGAGGTTAGTGATGTTGTTGGATACTAGTTGAGAGCACTGTTGCTATGTTGACTCTTGGCACGATATGCTTTGGAATTCTGCATCCGAATATATGTTGGTTGAGTGATAGAATGTTGACATCTCATCCCAGAGGATACTCCCCGTCTTCGTTGAGCACGGGTGGTCTCGTCTGTGGTGGCCTGGTCTTGGGTGACACTCCCTATGCACTTGTGTCTCGGTGGCCGTGACTGTGATACTAGGTGGCGAATGCAGATTCTAAGGACTGAGCACCAATGATTTTTGGGTTGAGGACCTCGTGATTAATACTCGGTAGGGTTAGGCCCCATAAGTGATACTCCGATGATGACACTGTTGATTATGATAGAGGGATTCTTTCTCTCCCGTGAGGGATATGTCCCACCATTACATTTATGGTTAGACCACTTGGCCCTTGCTGACTGTCCGACCGGAGGCTAGGTCGAAAGACCCAGCGGTTAGAGTCCCTAAGTAATATTAGGGCTTCGAGTCCCTGTGTGACACTATTTTTGATGGATCAAGGAACCGATTATTGTTGTGATGTTGGGCGCCGGGGGCCCGATTGATTACCCGTGCATCCACTCACCTTGTCACATCCTGATTGTGTGTGGCTGTACCTTCTGGGATATTGGGGGATCAGGGGGATGTTCAGGCTTAAACACTAGTGCCTTGTACCGACTTATAGCCGACCTTGACTTTATGATATGGAGAGTGGGGCTCTATGATGATTCTGGGGGGATTAAGTGATTCCCTATTAGTTAATTTGCACGCAGTTATACTCCCAGGCTTATGAGGTCTCGGATGGAATACATGCATAGATCTTAGGGCCTTGCACATATATACAACACTGTGCTTCTACTTCGGTGACCATTATGAGTTGGGGTCAACCAGTTCTTATAGATGGTACGTTCTGTATTGCCGCATTTGGGTTCAATTGATGCTTTTGGGTGCTTTGATGAGTTTGTGCTTTTCGATACATTTGAGCATCATTATGTATTTATTTTGCTTAGTCAGCAGATGATGCCTACTGGGTGCCTTTTTTCGGTGCTCACCCTACTGTGCATTTTTCGATGGTATAGGTCTAGGTACCAGTCGGGGTCGTTGTTTTTTAGGGGATTTTGGGAGCGAGGAATCTTTGTTTGTTGAGCATTGGTAGATCTTATCCATCATAGTCTCCTTCCTTTTGTTGGTTGTATTTTGTTGCCGGACTCTGGTCATGTGAAGTAGACTATGCATTTCCGTAGGCTTTTGTCGGGTTGTGTTTTTGTGTATAAGCATATATATATATATATATATAATGTGTTTGGCTATGTATCCGTTCTCATATTGTGATTATGTACAGTTGACGTCCAGGTTCTGGGTAGTTTTCTATTATTGTTGTACTATTATTATACTGTTCGGACTTGAATAGGACAAGTGCCCTTGGGTTAGGTTCTTTGCTTGCATATAGGTGGGACCTAACAGGCACTATCATGACCAGAACCGGGTCGTGATAAATTGTTATGTGAGCCTAGGTTCACTGGTATCAGCTGTACATAGTCACTGTCTAGTAGAATCCTGTGGATGGGTGCATAGATGTCTGTGGTTTATATCTAGGAGGCTACGAGATGTTTTGGAATCTTCTTACGTTGTTGATTCTTATTGTGCGTTAGTCCAGTGACCCTTCGATTTCTCAGAATCTAACCTTGTACCTTCTGTAGCTGTAGCTCCCAGAGTGTATCTTCATTGTAAGGGTAAGGGCCGGGGTAGAGTTACACCATCATTCCTGGATAGGGAACAGGCCTCCGATACAGAGAAGCAGAGATCGAAGGCTTTAGCTCCACCGCACCTAGATGCACCAACTCCTCCAATTGATTTTGAAGTTACTCCTAAGGTGCAGGTAGTCCTTGGAAAGATTTTGGCAGCGACTGGAGCTGTATAGATAGACACCACGCTAGTTCTAGCCCCTCCAATTCAGGCACCAATGGAGCTGGTTGTTCTAGAGGTCCCAACCTAGCCGGAGGGAGTAGTGTAGTTCTTGGACCGGCCATTGCTTGGATATTTCTTAAGATTGGATCTTGATGTGCTATTAAAATACAACACACATTTGATGTAATAACACTCCCTTACCATGATCAAAGGGTATTGTCCTAGCAAGAGCATGAGCTACTAAAGCCCGCAACGAATCATCATGTCCTGCAGAGAGGGGACACAACCGAGTCTGTCGGAGATGACTCGGGGCTCCTCATGTATGGAGTAGGCTAGCTTGCCTCACTCTTTGTGCTGCTGGTCCTTTGTATAGATGGCATGCATAGCCATGACACACCACCGACTAGTAAGGGCATCAAGTAGAGATGGTGATGATTGGGGTGCGGCGGAGGACTATGTCTTTGATTTGTCCTCAGAGCCTCCCTCAGAGCTGGACTCTTCTCTAGATAGAGTCATCTGTGGTAGAATGCTCTTGTCACTGCATCCCTCCTCAGACTAGGGAGTGTGAACAATGAGAACCTGAGTTTTCCCAGCTCGGGTAGTGGCCCTGGTCTATGGTATATCCGCATCTGGGTCTGGGCTGACGCCCAAATCCTCTAGTGAGCCACTCAGTGTAGTGGCCTACTCTTCATCCGAAGGTACATCTCTGAGCCTCCTCATTAGGGCCCTCATCTTATCGCCTTTGGCTTTTGGGCACATACTACCTAAAACAGGAATATATACGCACCATTGTTAGCCCCACAAATAAAAAATTAGAATGCAAAAATCATCTAAATTAAGTTGCAGAAGGGTTCTATGAAATCACCTTTATGGGCTATAGTGGATATTACGAGCTACAAAGAGATTTCTTAAAGCAGTAGTTCAAATAATTTTTGCCACTGGCTCACAAAGTGGTTTACGATTTGTAGATTGGATCGTAGAGATTTCTAGTAAGTACATCTATTTCAGGCAATGGTTTACAAAACCTATCTACGAGCTGTAAAGTAATCTATGACTCGTAGAAGGTCTCGTCTGATAGATATTCAGAAACTTCAAGTTTCTAGGATCTTGCACAAGGGGCAATTATGACTCGTGGAATAATCCATGGGTCGTAAAGCCACTCGCAGACAAGAAAACTTAGTTACCTGAGTTTCTAATCCCATCACATGGACCCCAAATGATTTTTTCAACAAAAATATTACCAGTGTCAAAGCAAAAACACACCCACTAACATTATGTCCATACAACAAACAATACCCCCAACATGTTCTACAACACATATACCCCATCGAAAGTGATTAAGCATGATTACCCTATAGTTTTTGCCACCTATGCTCAATTTTCAACAAGATTACGCACCTACTTCATCACCCACCAATTCACACACAATCAATCAATCACACATGGTGGTTGAATCAATAGGCACAAACAACTATTTAGCACATGTAATCAAGGAAATGATACCCAATTTCGGATTTAGACCATTATTCAAACATGGACAACCCAATTTCAAATAATACAAATTAAATTCAAACTTGGATTTTATGTCTAAACATCATTCCCAACACAATTTCCAATTCAATCATCCAAAACAAGGCAAATTAAAGGTTTTAGTTTAACTAAAAACTTACTAAGATTTGTGATTAAGTTGAAGAAGATGAAGGAGGTAAAGGGGAACTAAACCTTAGGTTGCCGGAAAGTCACCAGAATAAGGGGTTCTTGTTATTGTCAGTGGTTGGATTAACGAGGGGGAGGGAATGGTTGGGTTAATTTGGTAAATTAGGTTAAGAATGGGGTCAAAATAATTTTACATTATTTATACCTTGACCGGGTCAACTGAATATTAACTGGCCTGGACTCTATGAAACTCTAATTATGGGCCGTAGGGTGATTTATGGCCCGTAAACCATGGTTTCACCGAACATCCAAACCCAAGATTTCAAGACTGGGTTTCACAGACCAGTCTATGAGTTGTAAAGTGATTTATGGATCATATAGTTGGTTGTAGAGACCTCAACACTTAGCAAACCTTTAAGGAAACTTACCTAGGGTCTACGAGCCTCATTCATGACCTGTGTATTGATCTACGGATCATAAAGTTTGTTCATAGACTCAAGTGCATAATTTTTCTGCTCACTGGAAATCTCTACGAGATGGGGTATAGGTCGTAAAGTGTTTACAGCTCGTAGACCCAGTTGTAGAGACACTTCCTGATCCTCATCTTAACCAAAATGGTTGATTTAGTCTTGTACTTGCATACTTTTTATAGAACACACTGTTACACTATATGTAATTAGCCTAATGTCCAAAATTACAATCAAAATACAAGAAAATAAACCACCCATAAATCCAAAAACTCAAAATAAACCTATAATTATACTATTTAATCAAAAACCATGGGTTGCCTCCCAAGTAGCGTCTGATTTATTATCATGACACAACTTAGGTAAATTGGTTACTCAGACTTCACTAATTGCCCTGACTTTACTCTTCTAATCATCTGGACACTTCATAGACTGACAAATATTGAAGATGACTTCTTCATCATTCAATATAAATATGAGGTGACTGGCTTCCATATCTACTGGTACTGGCCTAGTGGCTATGAACGATCTTCCTAAGATGATTGGGATATTGAAGTCAACTTCACAATCTAGGATCACAAAGTCTGCAGGGAATATGAACTTTTCAACTTATACTAGCATATCATTCTGTATTCCCATAGGCTTCTTTACCGTGCAATCCGCCATCAATAACCGCATGCTCGTTGGAGTTTGGGTTGTCAACCCAAGCCTTTTGTAGATTACAAGGGGCACTAGATTAATGCTAGGACCTAGATCACATAGCACCCTTGCTAACTCTACGTATCTAATGGTGAAAGGTATGGTGACAATAGCTAGATATTCTTACTTATGAACCAAGGAACTCGTAGCAATAGCACTGCAATACTGAAGCTTCTGGGAGAGATCATGACTCATAATACACTTTTAGTGACAAAGTCCTTCATGTACTTAGCATACCCTAGCATCATCTCTGATGCTTCAATAAGAGTGAGGTTGTTGGAGAGTTGTTTGAGCATGGAGAGAAAGTTCTTGTATTTGCCTTCCTCCTCCCTCTTTTTGATTCTTTGAGGGGAAAGGTGAAGGCCTAGGAATGGGCTTTAACTTCTGTGGTGCATTAGCAACTTCACTCATCCTATCCTTGTCATGACCATATCCTATTTCTGCATCCTTGGCCGTATCCATATCCTCTCGGACATCTTCATCATCATCTGGCATGAGAGGATCAATGGCGCTCTTGCCATCCTAAGTAGTGACTTCCATACACTTCCCTGCCACCATAAGTAGTAACATCCATACACTGCCTTTCATTTTTAAGATTCCAAGCTGTATGTACCCCTCTGATGCTAATTAAGTTGAGTCGACACTTAACCAAACTATTTTTCAAGCTATTTGATAGCTATCGAGTGGGACTTTATTTTTTTTATTTATACTTGAAATCTCTTATTTCATGTCTTTTAGAGTCTCATACTCTTTCTCAGCTTTTATCAACAGGATATTGAACATCTCCTTAATTCTAGAACTACTTGCACCTATATCATAATTTTGTGGTAGCACATAAGGACCATTTCTGAAGCTTTCTCTGTGACCCCAATCTGCTTCTATCTCTAGACCCATGTTCCTGTCACAGTAACCTCCATTATTTTCCCTATAAGCTCTATCTCTATTAAAGTTCTGACCATAGTTTCCTTGACCTTGGCACCAATAGTCCTGATTGGACTCTTGGGTGTTAGTTCTGAAACACCCATCTAATCAGCAACGAAACACATGTCCTCATCATAATATGGCTCATCATACATGGTGCACATGGAGGTTGATGAACCACTGCATTTAACTCGCTCTTGGTTTTGTTTCAACCTGTGCGAATCTAGGCAAGTTGTTGCATAATTTCTTCATTGATCTTTGCATGAACAATATTGACAACACATGAACTTTAAGTGGATGCTCTATCTCTCTGCCCCCATGCACGATTAGTCTTGACCACTCTTTCCATTCGCTTTACGATCCTTGCAAATGGTTGATCTAAGAAGATGCTCCCTATGATTATGTTAGTACAGGACTAACTGTTCTCATCAAGGGCATGGTAAAAGATCTCCACTAAGGCATCATCAATTATCTTGTTTTTAGGGAAGCTCCTTAGACATTTGGTGAACTGCTCCCAAGTAGTACTGATTGAATCACCAGGAAGTTGCTCAAAGGTGTTAATTTGTTCCTTCATCTTGTGCTTCTTTTATCTAGGGAAGTACCTCTCCGAAAAGGCTTTCTGCAAGTCTGCGCAACTTGTGATCGAACTCTGCAGGAGCTTGGATAGCCATAATATTGCATTGCCCATAAGAGACAATCCATAGACATGAAGTTCCACAACATACATAGACAAATTCTATGTTCCCATCACACTTTTGCAAATGATTGTGCATTGAGTAGGTGGCTATAAGGATCCTCCGATGGTACGAATGCAAATAGCCCATGGTTCTGCAGCATCTTATGTAACCCACTAGAGACTATGAACTTTGTTTGTGCCCATAGTGGTGGCAACGTAGTAGCTCCAGTCATCTCCATAGCCATAAGATTCAGCCTACATTGATTCCACTGGTAAGCATTGGCATTGAAATCCCGAGGTTGTGGAGCAATGTCCTCCAGGTGAGGTGGGGTCTCATTCTAAGCATCCTCATTATTATTCTTGTTCAAAGATGCATTGACGACATTATTGGCATTGTCTTGGTCCATTCTCCTCACTGTTCTGTGGATCTCTGCATCAAATAGAGTTAAGGGATTTCCTTGACTCCGAGTGTTGGCATACACTACACTTACACATTGAAAAAGAACAAAAAGAACAAATAAAAGTAAAGTAAGGAAACTAACGATTAACACTCAAATTATTTATGAATTCACTAAGTCTATTTGTATTCGCCGGCAATGGCGCAAAAATCTTGATGTCCCCCAAGTTACAGCCCCTTTTTAGAGGATAAAACAGTCGTTGTAAAGAAATAAAACCTAACAAAGGTTAGAGTTGAATCCATAGGGAATACATGGACTCAAGAGAATTCAATGATCGCAATTTGAATGGTTAACCAACTTACTTCCATGAAGGGGGAGGGGGTTTGCAATAATCAATGAAAAATATAACTAAACTAACTAATGCAAGAGAGAAGTCAATATGGAGAAAAACTAGGGTGTTGTGTTCCCCATGATTTCCCAACTCAGTATCATCGGATAGCCTAATTCTTTTCTAGTGTACACCATGCAGGACGGTAAGTTATGTTCACCAAGCCCTTTGGTCAAAGGTGAAAGATGAATTTCACTATGTGACTTGGACTATTTTCATAGTGTGCATTACTAATACTTACCTATTAGTCCCATTAAAATCATCACTTTCCCCAGTTTGGTTGATTAGATGAGAATACATCAATCGGATCCTATTAATTAATCTCCCTTCCTACTCATTACTATCTTGGTCAATTCAGTAACACTAGGTGGGTCTAATGTTGGCCACCATTAGAAAACATACAAAATGAAGAAGTTATTAATACATGTATATACACCTTTCAAGAATTATGAATTATCTGGTTTTAGTTTATTATTCTTCATGGTTCCCACAACCCTAGTTATCGATTTAGCTACTCATGATTTGTATGGATGCAAGAATTATGGATTCAGAAAATATAAATGAACATTTACACAATAGAATTAAGAACAAGTAAATCCAACTTCAATGAAAATCACAAGCTTAAAGATGACATTCGAACACAAGTGTTCTCAAAGACTCTACAATATGATCTCACAATTTTCTCTCTCTAATTACTGAGTTCTCTGAATACTAGGCAAAAACTTATAAAAAATAACCTAAAAAACTATTTATTATAAGTAAAAATCAAGTCCATCCTGTAATCCTGCAAATATAAACACAAAAACACACAAAACCAACTAACATCACATTAAGAACACACAAAATTCCAAGTTTTAAGCCTCAAAAGTGTCGTATTGTGGTAGCATATCAACACCCTCAACTTAAAATTGTTTCTTGTTCTCAAGCAATGAACTCAGTCTATATAGATAATATAGTAACACACAGACCTCAACTCAATGGCATACATCGCATAAATCTCAAACTCAGATACCCCACCAACTTTCCAAAACAGGATCAGATAGCTATCTAGCAAACCAATACAAGCTAGTTCATATGACAACACAACTATGACAAGCGAGGTAATATCAAAAATCCACATTCATTGAACAAGTCTAATGCTAACAATACAATGCAAGTTCCCTCATAGAAAGAAGTCTCATATATGACAGTCAGTGATGTTTTCATGTATACCCTTGTGACTATGTAAAATCACTCACACTCATAAAAGATATTCATGCATCATGGCTAATAACATTGGCTTGCACCTATACTCATGATTAAGACTATCAACTAACTATACTAGGATCACTTTAGGACTTTCTAGGCTTGTAACGTAGGCTCAGGGGGCTTTGGTGTGATATTATAGGAACATAATGACTAAAGGCCCTTATTGACACTGTGTTTTTCTACACGTTTTGCTACCAACTCTGTTATTTTCACCTTATTCTCCTTTTCCCCGACATCAAGATTTTCTGGGTAGTTTCTTTTCATTTTTTAGTTTTCCCCTTGTTTTTACACTTGTTTTTGCTTTTTAGCTCATAACTAAGGCATCACTTATTTTTCTTGCATCCAGTACATGATTTTTCTGAAACGACCCTAAAAAGTGCCCAAAAATGTACCTCGGAATACCCAAAATTTTAAATTTTGTATATATAAAAATCCATACGTGATATCAAAAATTCAACTTCATATTCTTGTTCAGGGGGTGAAAATTAGGGGAAAGAGAATCTGATCCCGATTTAAGAGTAAATGATTAGCAATTTCATATTTAATCATTTTTCTTATCTAGAATCGATCCGTAACAGTGTCGCAACACACAATTGTCGCATACATGTATTAATTTTGCCTCCATGATAGGTCACGTCGTAGACCAAATCCGGACTTGTGTGTTTTATCTCGGTCCAAGGCTTTTAGGTCTAGGGCTTAAGTGTTTCCAAACGTGTTTTTACCTATACTTAGCAATATTTCACCCTCATATCATCCTAAATATTCTTCAATATCCTCTCAAACACTTAGTCATATTTTTCACTCCTAAATTCAAGTCTCAAAACCCCCATCCAAAACTAAGGATTTTCTTCAAGCTTCAAGTCTCCATTTTCAATCTTCATCAAGAGCTTCCTCAAAATCAAGGTATGTAGGTTTTAGCCATTGGGTTCTTCCACCCATGGTGCTCTAATGTCCTTTTTACTCAATTCATTGTTTAAAGTTGATTTTACAATTGAGTTTACTAGTATGAACATGTCTATGAACTATGCTAAAGCTATGTAAACTTTTTATTGTTTTTCTATATTTTGAGCTATAAATCTTGGATCTATTATAAGATTTGATAAGGGGTTTTGATGTATGTTACTTGAAAGTGCTTCAAGGTGTTGATTGATGGTTTTACAATGGATTCTTTTTATGATTTCATCTCTATATTTCATGGTTTTATACTAGCATTACACACCCTCTAAGTGTTTGATAAATTGTCTGGATATGGTTTCTTGAGGAATTGAAGGTCCAAAGCATGAGCTATGATATGATTGATGTTATGATGATGAAAGATGATTATGTATATGATATAATCTATATAAAGTGTTGCATTAGACCATGCCCAATCTGGTGAGACTAATAGTCCAAATAACCTAGATGGGGGTTCGTACTCATCAAGCTAGTGAGGGGTTTGTACCTCACCACCAGGGTAATGGGGTGGCATCATCATCAACCTAGATGGGGGTTTGTACTCATCAACCTAGTGAGAGTTTTATACCTCACTACCTAAGTGATGGGGTGGCATAATCACCAACCTACAAGAGGTTTATACTTTGGAAAGCTAGATTGGTCTCTTCTACACATATGATATCCTATATGAGCATGAGTTACTTAAGCATGTTTTACTTATGCATTGGTCATAGATGTCATATTGTCATATTATGCATATTTCCTGTTGTTATGCATTTTGATTAAGGTGCGTATCTCTTCTTGCATTGCAACCTATATACTTAGTACATTCAAATGTACTAACGCATACTCTTACCTACATCATATCACCATGTAGGAATCGGTGCCCAAGTTGATCATCCTCCTCCACATGGCTAGCTTGATGTTACTCAAGCTAGTTGGTGAGTCCTCCATTTCGGGGACTTTAGTCTATGTTGTTCTTATTATGTATTCTGACACTCTTCTTTATTTTTTATTTTGACATTCAGGGTGAGCCCGGTTGCTTTGTCTTGGCCCCCGCTCTTATCTAAGTATTAGAGGTGTTCGTTGGACATGTTATGTATCTATGATATGAGCTTTGACTCTTTTTCTCTTGATTATGATGTATGCAAGCTTTCCCCTTATCCCTTTTGCCCCTGTTCTTACTCTTTATGTCTTTTATATGATTCCACGACCAATAATGTGTAGTGATAATTTAAGAGGATTTTTTGGGTTCCTTCATATTCCCCATTTGCCTTATCACGTCTAGGCCCTAGGTTTGGGTCGTGACAAACTTGGTGTTAGAGCACTAGGTTGATAGATCTTCAGAGTCCAACACACTGCATTGATTAGAGTCTTATTCATGGTTGTAAAGCACTCCATGACTATGAATAGAAAATGTTTCCCTTCTTCATGTTCTAGATTGTGCTGTAGACTTGTGGTATGTTCCCCCCCTAATGATTGTTCTTTGCTAAGCTAGATCATGCAAAACACTAGAGGAAGAACAACCCAAACTCCCAAGGAACAACCTACCAATGGTGAGCTCCGTGATGCTCACCATGCTTGCCCAAGTTGTGGCCAACCAAGTCAATCAAGGGGCCTAAGCCCCTCATGCTACTACCCCGGGAGCTACGATAAGGGACTTCATGAGGATGAATCCTCCAGTGTTCTACGGGTCAAAGGTGGATGAATATCAACAAGAGTTCATTGATAAGGTCTACAAGATCTTGAATATCGTGGATGTTGGGCTGACTGAAAAGGCAGAGTTGGTGGCGTACCAACTCAAAGGGGTAGCCCAAATATGGTATGACCAATGGAAGGGGGAGAAGGGGAATGGTTATGTGGTACTTTGGGAGGAGTTAAAATTTGCTTTCCTTAGTCGGTTATTCCCTCTTGAGCTTAGAGAACATAAGTTGGTAGACTTTATGAACTTGAAACAAGGTGTTATGAGTGTGCGAGAGTATTCCCTCAAGTTCAATCAACTTCCAAAGTATGCTCCTCATTTGGTGGCCGATCCTAGATCTAGGATGAATAAGTTTGTTATGGGGGTCTCCGACTTGGTGAGTGAAGAATACTGGTTTGTCTTGCTAATTAGTGACATGGACTTG
This sequence comes from Solanum clarkiae, assembly GCA_011800125.2. NCBI lineage: Eukaryota > Viridiplantae > Streptophyta > Magnoliopsida > Solanales > Solanaceae > Solanum > Solanum clarkiae. The sequence continues at coordinate 43,797 of JAABOM020121650.1, read as the reverse complement.
TCTTAGTTGATGAATTATGCTAAACAAATAGAGGATGAAAAGTTGAGGAAGAGGAAAGGTCATAAGGCCAAGAGGGCCTATCTTAGGGGTAAGTTCCAAAAGGGTGGATGATTGCATCAAGGCCAAGGGTCTCATCATGCTACTAATAGGGGTTCGCCAACGATTTCCCTAGGCCTCAAGGTGTTGTTGGTGTGTCTCCCATTGACGTGTGCCCTACATGTGGGAAGAGTCATAAGGGCCTATGTTTGAAGGTTTCTAATGCATGCTTGTATTGTGGGGAGCTTGGCCACAAAAAGGGTGGATTGTCCAAGTCACTATGGCAAAGGTCGAGGTACAAATGTAGTTCCATGAGGTAGAGGTGGTCCTCAAGGTGGTGCCCTAAGGAACAACTGGTTTTATGCTCTACATGGAAGGGAATGGGTTGGTGAGGTTTCTGATGTTATTACCGGTATGTAGAAAATCTTTGACCTTGATGTATATGGTTTGATTGATCTGGGTACCGCTCTTTCTTTTGTTACCCCTTTTGTTGCCCAAAAGTTCCATGTTGAATCATATGAAGTGTCTACTCCTATTGGTGCCTCCATTGTTGCTAGGAGAGTTTATAGAAGTTATCCTACTATGCTTCTATTGATTGTAGAACCCGAGGGGTCAAATACCAATTTTCAAATGAACTTGTCCTTGAGTGAGAAAGTCAAGATGTGATGGTCAAAGGTAGGTTCATCTCTTGCATTAAAGCCCATAAGTTGATCTCTAAGGGGTATCTTTACCATCTTCTGAGGGTTAGGGATGTGGAGTCTAAAGTCCCTTCTATAGAGTTGGTTCCGATTCTAAATGAGTTCCTTGATGTCTTCCCAAATGACCTTCTTGATGTTCCTTCTGAAAGGGAGATAGATTTTGGCATAGATCTCCTTCTCGATACTCAACCTATCTTCATTCCCTCTTACCGTATGGCCCCGACAGAGTTGAAGGAGTAAAAGGAACAATTGAAAGATTTGTCGGAGAAGGAATTTATTAGGCCTAGCCTATGACATTGGGGTGAATCAGTATTATTCATAAAGAAGAAGGATGGGTCCTTTAGGATATGTATTGACTACTGACAACTCAATAGGGTCATCAAGAATAGATATCCTCTTCCAAGGATTGATCATTTGTTTGATCAATTGCAAGGGGCTATCCATTTCTCTAAGATTGGTCTTCGATTCAAATATCATCAAGTGAGGGTGAGGGAGTGTGATATTCCCAACATGGCCTTCCGGACTATATATGGGCATTATGAATTTGTGGTGATGTCTTTTGGGTTGATTAATGCACCGGCCATCTTCATAGACCTAATGATTAGGGTCTTCAAACCTTACCTTGATTTCTTTATTGTGGTCTTCATTGATGATATATTGATCTATTCACATAGTGGGGAGGAGCATATGGGAAATTTGAAGGTTTTGTTGCAAACATTGAGGGAGGAGAAATTGTATGCCAAATATGAAAAATGTGAATTTTAGTTGAAGGAGGTTACAATCTTGGGTCATGTGGTATCGAGGGATGGTATTAAGGTGGATCCTAAGAAGATCGATGTGATTAGAAATTGGCCTTGACCATTGACCCCATTCGATATTAGGAGCTTCTTGGGCCTAGTGGGTTATTATAGAAGGTTTCTGAATGGGTTCTCCTCCATTGCTTCCCCTGTGACAGAATTGACTTAAAAGAAGGTTAAGTTTTTGTGTACCAATGAATGTGAGAGGAGCTTCCAAACATTGAATGATAAGCTTGTGTCTGCTCCTATATTGTCACTACGGGATGGACTTGGGGGATTTGTGGTGTATTGTGATGCTTCTCGGGTTGGTTTGGGTTGTGTATTGATGCAAAATGGTAAGGTCATAACTTATGCTTCTAGAAAACTCAAGGTGCATGAAAGGAACTACACTACCCATGATCTAGAGTTAGCTATCGTGATAGCATTAAAGATTTGGTGTCACTACTTGTATGGGGTGCATGTTGATGTGTTCACCGACCACAAGAGCCTCTAATATTCCTTTACTCAAAAAGATCTCAACTAGATGCAAAGTAGATGGTTAGAACTTCTTAAAGACTATGATATGAGTGTGCACTATCATTCGGATAAGGCAAATATTGTGGCAGATGCTTTGAGTAGTGTATCTATGGGTAGCCTATCTTATATTGAAGGTGGTGATAAGGAAATGGCTAGGGAGATGCATCAATTGGCTAGATTAGGGATTAGGTTTAAAGAGGTTGATGATGATGGTGTCATTGTTGATGATGGGTCTAACTCTTCATTGGTTGATGAGGTGATAGCAAAACAAGATCTTGATTCCTCCTTGCTTGAATTGAAGGCCTTGGTGAAAGAGGGCAAAGTAGAGGTTTTCTCCCAAGGGGGAGATGGTGCCCTTAGGTACCAAGGTAGGTTGTCTGTGCCTTGTGTTGGTGGTTTGAGGGAGAAAATCCTCTATGAGGCACATAATTCTTCTTATTCTATCCACCTCGGTTCCACCAAAATGTATAGAGACTTGAGGGATGTGTATTGGTGGGGAGGCATGAAGAGGGATATTGCCAATTCATTTTTGGTTGCCGTAGTTGTCAACAAGTCAAAGCCGAACATCAAAGGTCGGGTGCCTGAAGGCCTTGGACCGGACAAGTAAAACAGTGCACAAAACACACTGCTGCGCGCCCGTGGTACGTCTTTGGAAATCGTATTTTTGCGATTTTCAAATTTTGATATGGTTGTTCTTAAATTGGGTTTGGATTCCACTCAATCTAACCCCCTGAACAAGAATTTAAAGTCAGATTTTTGATATCACGCATAGATTTTGAGATATATGAAAATTACGATTCCATACACATCCGAGGCATATTTTCGGGCACTTTTTGGGGTCGTTTCAATATCTCTCCCTTGGGAATATTCATCCCTGAATGTCAAAGAGACATACATGAGAAGAGTATTCATAATGAGATCAACCCAAACAAGGATGCATTAACACACTCAAAACATCATTTTCAAAATCTCAACATAAGTGTAAAATCACCGTGAATCTTGGCAATATAAACATGAATGCATGCAAATGACTTAGGGGCTGGAACATGAGACATGAAATCGCATAGAAGACTTAGAATTAGTACCTTAGTCTTGAGTAGGAAGGAAAAGATAAGGGTATCGCTTTTGCATATCCACTTCAGCCTCCCAAGTAGCACTTTCGACTTGTTGGTTCTTCCAAAGGACCTTAACGGAAAAAACGTCCTTGTTCCTCAACCTCTTCACTTGTCTATCCAAGATCTCTACTGGAACGTCTTCATATGCCAAGTTGTCTTCAACTAACCCCACAACATCAAGAGACACAATAGCATTAGGAACACCCACATACTTCCTCAATATAGACGTATGAAAGATCGGATGAACCAATTTCATTTGTCTAAGCAAATCCAACTCATAGGCCACCTTACCAATCCTTTTAATTACCCTATAAGGACATATATATATAGGTCTTAACTTTCCCTTCTTACCAAAATAGACCACACCCTTCATGGGTGACACCATCAAATAAACCCAATCACCAACCTTGAATTTAAGGTCCCTTCTCCTCACATCAACATAAGACTTTTGGCGACTTTGGGCTATTTTAAACCTTTCTCTAATCATCATTACCTTCTCCATAGCATCCATAACAGAATCCGAACCCAATAAGGCCACCTCTCCAACGTCAAACCACCTAACCGGTGATCTACAATGTCTACCATAGAGCCTCAAAAGGATCCATATTAATACTAGAATGATAGCTATTGTTAAATGCAAACTTAATTAATGGAACATGATCACCCTAACTACCCTTAAGATCTAATACACAAGCTCTAAGCATTTCCTCAAGTGTTTAGATAATTCTTTCAGCTTGGCCATCCGTTTGAGAGTGAAAGGCCATATTAAGCTTTACCTTGGTTCCAAGACCTCTTTGGAAGGACCTCCAAAAGTGTGAAGTGAAATGTGCACCATGATCTGATATGATGGACAAAGGAACCCCATGCAACCTCACCAAGTCATGAATGTATGACCTAACATAGTCTTTATCCCCATATGTAATCTTAACCAGTAGAAAGTAAGCTGATTTTGTCATCCTATCAACAACAACTCATATGGAATCAAAACCCTTTCTAGTCTTGGGAAACTCAACCACATAATCTATATTAATCTCTTTCCACTTCCAAGTAGGAATCTCTTTGTCTTGGGTTATCCACCCGACCTTTGATGTTCAACTTTGACTTATTGTGAACTATGGCAACCCGTTACAAATTTGGCAACTATGGCAACTTGATACAAATTTGTCAATGTCCCTCTTCATTTCTCCCCACCACTACACCTCTCTTAAATTCGCTATACATCTTAGTAGATCTAGGGTGAATAAAGTAAGAAGAACCATAAGGCTCATCAAGAATCTTTTCTGTCAAGCTATCAACACAAGGTACACATAGCCAGCCTTGGTATCTAAGGGAACCATCTCCCCCTTGGGAGAAAACCTCCACCTTGCCCCTTTTCAGCAAGGCTTTCAATTCTAAGAAGGAGGGGTCAAGATCTTGCTTAGCTTTCACCTCCTCAACCAATGAAGATTTAGAACTATCAATAACAACAACACCACCATTGTCAATCTTTTCCAATCTAACCCCCAATCTAGCCAAGCGATGGACCTCCTTAGCCACCTCTATTTGACCATCATCAACATGAGCTTGGCTACCCATAGACACCCTACTCAAAGCATCTGCCAGCATATTAGCCTTACTTGGATGATAATACACACTTATATCATAATCTTTAAGAAGTTCTAACCACCTTTTTGCCTCAAGTTGTGATCTATTTTGCTAAAGACATATTGGTAGCTGTTATGATTGGTGAATAAATCAACACGTACCCTATACAAATAGTGATGCCACACCTTCAATGCAAATATCACGGAGGCTAGCTCAAGATCGTGGGTAGGATAGTTCTTTTCATGCACTTTGAGTTGCCTAGAAGCAAAGGCTATAACCTTACCATTTTGCATTAGAACACAACCCAAACCAACTCTAAAAGCATCAAAATACATAACAAATCCCTATAGCCCTTCCGGTAATGACAATATAGGAGCGAACACAAGCTTATCCTTTAAGGTTTGGAAGCTCTTTTCACACTCAATGGTCCACACAAACTTAGCTTTCTTTTGGGTAAATTTTGTCATGGGAGAAGAAATAGAAGAGAACCCATTCACAAATCTCCAGTACTAACCCGCCAAGCCTAAGAAGCTCCTAATATCCGATGGGGTCAATAGTCTAGGCCAATTTCTAATCACATCCATCTTCTTAGGATTCACCTTAATACCATCCCCTGATACCACATGACCTAGAAAGACAACTTCTTTCAACCAAATTCACACTTCTCATATTTAGCATACAATTTCTGTTCCCTCAATCTTTGCAACACTACCCTCAAATGTCCTATATGCTCCTCCTCACTATGTGAATAGATCAAAATATCATCAATGAAGACCACAAAAAATGAATCAAGGTAGGGTTTGAAGACCCTATTCATAATATCCATGAAGATAGCTGGTGCATTGGTAAACCCAAAAGACATCACAACAAACTCATAATGCTTATACTTAGTCTAGAAGGGCATCTTAGGAATATCACACTCTCTCACATTCACTTGATGGTACCCGGACCGAAGATCAATTTTAGAGAAGTGGCTAGCCCCTTGCAATTTGTCAAACAAATCATCAATCCTTGGAAGAGGATACCTATTCTTGATTGTTGACCCTATTAAGTTGCCGGTAATCAATACACATTCTGAGACACCCATCCTTCTTCTTCACAAATAACACTAGTGCACCCCAAGGTGATTGCCTAGGCCAAATAAAATCCTTCTCCAAGAAATTCCTCAATTGCTCCTTTAACTCCTTTAAATCCACCGGGGCCATATGGTAAGGAGGAATAGGAATGGATTGAGTATCGGGGAGGAAGTATATACAAAAATCTATCTCCTTTTGGGAGAAACACTGGGTAGGTCATTTGGAAAGACATCAAGAAACTCATTTATAATCAGAAATGACTCTTTGGGAAGGACTTTGGACTCCACATCCCTAACCCTCATAAGATGATAAATACACTCCTTGGAGATCAACTTATGGGCTTTAATGCAAGAGATGAATCTATCCTTAAGTACCACATCATGACTCTCCCACTCAAGAACGGGTTCATTTGGGAATTGGAATTTAAACCTACGAGTTCTACAGTCAATAGAGGCATAGTATCCATTTAACTAATCTATCCCAAGAATGACATCAAAATCAACCATGTCCTACTTAAGAAGATCACAAGGAAATATTTTATGCAAATGCAAATGGGACAATTCCTATAGACCTTCCTAGCAACAATAGATGCACAATAGGAGTAGACACCTCATATGACTCACACAACAATAGGGGTTCAACATGAAACCTTTTGGCAACAAAGGGGGTAACGAAAGAGAGAGTGGCACCTGGATCAATCGACACATACACATCAAAATCAAAGATTTTCAGCATATCGGTAACAATGTCAGGCACCTCATCAATCCCTTGCCTCCCATGTAAAGATAAAACCGATTGTGCCTTGGGACACCATCTTGTAGGCCACCTCTCCCCAAGGGAACCGTGTTACCACCTTGTGGACAAACCTTCTTACACTTGTTGCGATTTTTAGGGTAATTCAAAAACCTATAACATGCATTAGTATCCCTCAAGCATGGGCCACTATGAGCCTTATCACGTGTTTAAGAAACCCACCATTAGGAACCACACCCTCAACACCTTGGGCCCTTGGAAAATCATTAGCAACCCTCGTATGAAATTCATGAGAAGACCCTTGGCCTTGATGGAATCGGCCACCCTTTCGGCTATGGAACTTTCCTTCAAAGCGGGCCCCTCTTGGCCTGATGACCCCTTCTCTTCCTCAAATTCTAATCCTCTATTTTTTCGGCATAGGTTATGAAATGGGACAAATCCATGTCACTAATCAACATGGCGGACCGACACTCCTCACTCACCAAGTTGGAAACACCCATAAAAAATTTATTCATCCTAGACCTTGAGTCGGCCACCAAGTGTGGAGCATTTTTTGAAAGTTGGTTGAACTTGAGGGCATACTTCCTCACACTCATAGATCCTTGTATCAAATTCATAAATTCCACCAATTTGGCTTCCCTAAGCTCAAGATGGAAGTAACAATTAAGAAAAGCCACCTTGATCTCCTCTCAAAGCACCATATTGTTGACCCCCTTCTCCTCTTTCCACTGATTGTATCATATATGTGCTAACCCTTTGAGTTGGTAGGTCTCTAACTCTACCTTATCCTCCGACCTTACACCCATGATAGCCCCTATCTTGTAAACCTCATCAATGAATTCTTGAGGGTCCTCATTCACCTTGGATCCATAGAATTCCAAAGGATTCAGCCTCATGAAATCTCTCAATCGAGATGCCGATGTAGGAGCATAAGGGTCTTAGGCCTCGTGGTTGGCTTGATTATCCATAACTTGTGCAAGAAAACTGAGAGCATCCTGAAGCTCTCCATTATCCAGTTGCTCCTCGGGTGTGCAGGCTCTTATTCCTAGTAAAGGACAATCTTTAAGGGGAAAACCTTACCTCAACTTCTACAGTAAGACAGAGAGTAAGAATAAGGGAAACATTTCCTAAACGCCTCATAACTGCTAGGTCATAGTTTTGGTGCACAACACAACCATGGAAAAGACTCTAATTGACATGGTGTGTTGGACACCAAGGACCTAATAACCTCATGCTCTGATACTAAGCTTGTCATGACTCAAGCCTAGGTCCTAGACAAGACACGGTGCATGGGGAACCCGAAGGGACTCCAAGCAAGCCTGTTCACATATCATTACACATCCTTGGTTGCAGAAAGCAATAAAATACAACAAGAGATAGTAAATAAGGACAACAGGGCTATGGGAAAACTTTCATATCATAAACATCGAGAGTCAAGAGAGAGTCAAAGCTCATAGCATAATACAAAACATGTATAACAACACCTCTAAAACTTAGATACTTAGCGGGGGCCAAGACAAGCTAACGGGATCACGCTCTTAGTCAACATATACATAAAAGAAGATAATCTTGGAACATAGTATGAGATCATAAACATCATCCCCGAAATTGAGGACTTACCAAAGAGCTTGAGAGAAGTCGTACAAGCCACATAGAGGATGATGATAAAGTGGGACTCTGGTTCTGACATGGTGACATCATGTAGGCATTGAGTTTTCGTTAGTACGTTTGAATGTACTAAGTATGTAGGATGCAATATAATAAGTGATATGCACCTTAAGCAAAATACATAACATAGGTAATAGGTAATCATATCACACTATCGCATGTATGAAGGATTCTTAGAAGTAAAACCATGTATATATAGAACATAATACATGTGTAAAGAGAGACCATTATTAGTGCATATCCAAGGCCTACCACATCCTTGGAGAGAAGAATGAGTGTATGAACCTCTCAATAGGTTGAAGAGGTACAAACCCCCCAACATGGTTGATGAGGTACAAACCTTGGTTGATGGAGTACAAATCCCCCAATGTGGTTATCAAGGTACAAAGCCCTCGATATGGTTGCACGAGCCTACTACCTACCGAGCGAGGCGATCGAGGTACAAACCCCTCAATAAAGTTACCCAGGCCCACAACCCCTCGAGTAAGTCTTGGTCAATTCCCAACACAATAGAGATAATATCATATACCTATATTTCTTTCATCATCATAAAGTCATTCAACTCATAGGACATACATTGGACCTTCAATTCCTCAAGAAATCATAACCCGAATATTTTATCAAACACTTAGCGAGTGTGTAGTGCTAGTGTAAAACCATAAAATTAAAGAGTGAAATCATGCTAAAAGATTCAATGTAAAACCATCAATAGATACTTGGTAACACCCTTAAGCTATATACATCAAATCCCTTAAACAAATCTCACAATAGGTCTTAGATTCATATCTCAAAACATGCCAAAACAACCATAATTTCATGAAACCCCAGCATAGCGTATAGTGAAATTCATAATAGATAAGACTCATGAGTAAATCAACTTCAAATAATGCAATTTTAGGTAAAAGAGAGCGTGGGTATTATGGGTGAAAAGAACCCATGAAAGAAACCTACATCCCTTGACTTTGGAGAATCCTTGAAGAAGATTGGAGATGGAGACTTGAAGCTTGAACGGGAACCTTAAGATCCAGATGAGTTTTGGGACTTGAAATTTGGAGATAAAATATTGTCTAAGTGTTTGAGAGAGTATTTCGAAATGTATTGAATGATGTGAGGGTGAAATAAAGCTATGCATAGGCATTTTAACACATAGGAACACTTAGGACCAAAACACAAAGGCCTTGTATCAGACAAGTAAAACAGTGTACAATATGAACTGTAGCGCGCTCTTGGCGCGTTGCGCTAGGGGAGCGGATCGTCTCTGGAAGTTGCATTTTTGTGATTTTCAAATTTATCTATAGTTGCTCCTAAATAAGGGATAGACCCATTTTTCACTCAATTTGACCCCATGAACAAGAATATGAAGTAGGATTTTTGATATCATGCACGAATTTTGAGTTATATTGAAATTACGATTACGGGCACTTTCGAGGCAACTTTACGTGCACTTTTTGGGGTCGTTTCAGATTCTCATCAATCTTGGATTTGCTTGGGTTCAATTCAATTGGGTAAGTGTTTAATTATATTTTCTTAATTCAAGATTTCTTCATCTACACATAGCATGAGTAGTTCAATCCACAACTAAGGTTGTGGTAACCATGAAAAACTAACAAAGTAAATCTGGATAGTTTGCAATTCTTGGATTGGGTATATGCATGTACTAATCAACTCTCTTCATTTTGCATGTTTTCTAGTGGAGGCCAACATTAGAACTCTCCTAGTGTTACTGACTGGACGAAGGTAGTAATGAATAGTAAAAGAGATTAACTAATAGGATCTGATTGATGTGTTCTCATCTAATCAATCGAGCTGGGCCACGGGAAGGTTGTACTGGGACATATAGGTAATGGTTAGTATTGCACACTATGGTGATGGGCCAAGTCGCAAGTGAAATTCCCCTTTCACCTTTGACCAAATGGCTTGGTGAACTCAAATTACCGTCTTGCATACTATATACTAGACAAGAATTGGGTTATCCGGTGATACTAAGTTGGGGAATCATAGGGAATACAATACCCTAGTTGATCTTTATTATTGATTATCTCTCATGATAGTTAGTTTAGTTTTCTTTCTTATTGATTATTACAAAACCCTCCCTTCGGGGAATTGAGTTTATTGGTGCTTTTGTCTTGAGACTACGTATTCCCTGTGGGTTCGACCCTAACCTTTGTTAGGTTCTATTTCTTCACAATGACTGCTTTATCCTCTAAAAGGAGGTGTAACTTGGGCGACATCGAGATTTTGGCACCATTGTCTGGGAATACAGTTAGACTTAGTTAGATTCATTAAGTAATTCGAGTGCTAATCCTTAGTTCCATTTATTTTACTTTTGTTTTTGTTTTTGTTTCTTTGCAATGCAATAAGGCGAATGGCCTAAGAAAATGCCAATAACACGGGCAATGCTACCTTGAACCAGAACAATAATGTGATGATAGGGATAAGAACCCACTTTCTTTGGAGGACATTCGACAGCCTCGAGAGGTCAAAGCCAATGCTTACTAGTAGAATCAGTATATAGGTTGAACCCCATTGTTGTGGATGTGATGGGAGCTATTGTGTGGCAACCACTACTGGTAGACACAAAGTTCACAGTCTGTAGTGGGTTACTTCAGATGCTGCAGAACCATGGGGTATTTGCGGGCTTACCATCAAAGGATGGACATAGCCATTTGCATAATGTGGCATTTGTTTGTTTAGAGTCTGATGGGGACATAGAATCTGTCTATGAATGCTATAGGACTTCATGTCTTCCCATTGTCTCTCACTCACAATGCTGCATTATGGCTATTTGAGCTCCCGCAGAGTTCAATCAGTAGCTGGGCAGATTTACAGAAGGCCTTTTTAGAGAGGTACATCCCTAGATTGAAGAAGCTCAACTTTAAGGATGAGATCAACAACTTTGAGCAACTTTCTAGTATTCGATTAAGTACTATATGGGAGCGGTTTACTAAATGTCTTAGGAGAGTCCCTAATCACAAGCTAGTTGATGATGCCTTAGTAGAGATCTTCTACCGTGCCCTTGATGAGACCAGTTAGGCTTGTGCTGACACTATTATAAGGAGCATGTTTCTAGACAAACTACTTGCAAGGATTTCTGAGCATATGGAGCAAGTGGTCAAGATGAATCGTGTATGGGACAGTAGGATAGAGCTTCCACAAATGGTTCACATGCTGTCGGTGTGGTTTCAGAGCAAGCAAAAATTAATGAAGAAATCATGCAATAGCTTGCTCATCTTCGCACAAGCATATATGTGGTAATCAAGCAGAACCAAGATAGAGTGAATGCAATGGTTCACTAACCTCCATGTTCACCCATCTAAGAGGATCCATACTATGAGGAGGACACATGTTTTGTGTATGATCAAATAGGGGGTCTTCGGACCAACGCCCAAGGGTCCAATCAGGACTACTGGTACCAAGATCAAGGAAACCAAGGTAAGAACTATGGTATAGATGGAGATTTTAGAGACAACTGCAGTGGTTTCTATGATAGGAACAGGGATCCAGATGCAGATTGGGGTCATATAGAAGGCTTCAGAAATGGTCTGTATTTGCCACCATACAACTGGGATGCAGGTTCAGGAAATTTCAGAATTGAGGAGATGTTTGATCAACTATTGAAGAAGCTGGTCAAGTCAGGTTTAGATTGAATGATGAAGAAGTTGTCTTCGACATTCATCAATCTATGAAGCATCTGGATGAGCTCAAGAGTGATTTTTGGGAAATTAATGAAGTATGAGCAACCAATTTTCTTAAGTCATGCCGCAATAATAAATCAAGTGCTACTTGGGAGGCAACCCATGGTTTTTGATGCAATAGCATAATTATGGGTGTATTTTCAGTATTTGGATTCATAGGTAGTTGTTTTCTTGTGTTTTGATTGTATATTTGGACAATGGGTTGGTTGTATATAAGGTAACAGTGTATTTTATGAAGCGTATGCAGGTACAGGACTAAGTTAGCAAATCTTACTAAGAAGAGCATCAGGTTAAGTCTCTGCGACTGGGTCTACTAGTCATATAAAGCAGTTTACGACTCGTACCCCATCTCGTAGAGATTTCCAGTGAGCAGGAAAAATATTCAATCCAGTCCATGAGCCAATTTTATTATTCATAGATCAATATACGAGTTGTGAATAGGGTTCATGGACCCCAGTTAAGTTTTCTAAAATTTTTCTAAGTATGGAGGTTTCTACGAAACTATGACTTACAAGCATAGAGCCATCTACAACTCATAATTGGGGTTTCGTAAATCTAGGCCCAATTAATTTTTAGACGACCTAGTAAAGTATAAAATAAGGGGTCAAATTATTTTGAACCTATATTTGACTTAAAATTGACTGGCTAACCCAAGCTTTCCCTTCCTCTCTAATTTTACCACCATGATACTTTTTCCGACAAGATTTTTGGAAACCCTGGGGCTTTGCTTCTCAGTTACCTCTTTCATCCTCTTTATCTTAATCTCAATTCATGGTAAGTTTTCGATTTAGTTTTAACTCTTAATTTGGGTTGTTTTAATTGATTGATTTGGAAATCTTATGGGGCATGATGTTTAGACGTGAAACCCTTGTTGAATCTTAATTGTGTTATGTGAAATTAGATTGCCCTTGGTTGAATTGATTAATTGAATATGGAATTGGGTATTTTGGCCTTGTGATTGTTAATTGTTGTGCCTATTAAACCATCCACCATGCTTTCTTGAAAGATATTGAATGAATTATGTTTGTAGAATTGGTCTGTGATGGCATGGGTACTTGATTTTGTGTAAGCCCAATATGGTCGGAACCATAGGATAATCCATGTGTAATCATTTTCGATGGGGGTGTGTATGCCTAAAAAATGTTGGGGGATAGGGTTGTACGATTGAAACCGTGCTAGTGCTGGTATTCTTGCTTTGATGCTAATACATAGTTGGTTGAAAGTATTTCTCGGGATCCATGCGATGGACTTAGAAACTCAAGGTGACTGAGATTTCTAGTCCACAAGTGGCTTGTACGACCCGTAGAGCAATCTAAGAGTCATAATTGCCCCTCATGTAAAATTTCAGAAACTTTTCATTTCTGAGTATCCATCAGATGAGACCTTCTACGAGTCATAGATCACTTTATGACTAGAAGATAGGTCTCGTAGATCCCTGCCTTAATTTAATTACTTACTGGATTTCTCTATGATCCCAATCTTCTACTCATAAATCACTTTATGAGTCATATCTAGTCTCGTAGACTTTTCCAGTAACCAAATTTGGCTTGCATTACTGGTCTATGGGAGCACTATATGACTCATAGTATTCACTATGACTCGTAAAGGTGCCCTCGTAGAACCCTTCTACAACTAAACTCAGATAATTTTTTGCATTCCATTTCTTGATTCTTGGGGCTAACCATGGTGCATTTATTTCTATGTTTGAGGTACTATGACCCCTAAAGGCAATCACTCAAAGATCGTGTTTATGAGGAGGAGGCTCATGGATAAGCTTACTGATGATGAGCATACCCTTCAGTTTAGTGGGTCATTAGAGATCCTTGATGTCTTATCGGACCCCGAGGCTGAGGTACCATAGACCAGAGCAGCCATCAGAGCTGGGTGGACTCAGGCTCCGGTTGCGAGTCCTTCCGATTCTGAAGAGGAAGGTAGTGGCGGGAGCAACATGCCATAGATGACTCTATCTAAAGAGGAGTCCTGTTCTGAGGAGGACTTTAAGGAAGGAACAAATGTTGAGTCCTCCGTTGCACCATAATCATCATCAGCACCGGATGCCTTTGCTAACTGTTGGTGCATCGAGGGCATGGATGAGATCTGTAGAGAGGGTATGCATCTAAAGGAATGGGGAAAGCTAACCAGTTATATCTATGAGGAGCCTAGAGTTACTGCAGATGGACTTAGCTGTGTCCCAGATCTCTAAGACACGATGATTGGGTATGGGCTTTAATGGCTGACAAAGTCTTTTGGACGATACTCCCCGATTATGGTGAGGGAGTTATCCACATCCTACATAGCCACCATCCAACTTTCTCTTCCCAAGAGAAAGAAACCTTTCACTTAGCCCAGGCTGATAGAGACATGAGTGATTCGATGGGTAGACATATCCGAGGAGACCATCCACAACATATTATTTGGTCCTGAGTTCCGTGCCCCTAGATCCACAACTGAGTTCAATTACAGGTTGGGGCGAGATAGGAACCTACTTATCATAAAGGATCCTAAGCATCGAGTCACATTACCGAGATAGGTGGCAGGGTTCATAGAAGAGATGGGTCCGAAACCTGCTTGGGTTACTACTCATACATAGCTGATCGACAAGGCTTCGCACAGCTTCCTCACCCAAATATTGTAGGTTATTGTTCATTTACGCATCCGACAGATGCCTGCTGATAACATTTTGATACTGAAGCATGTAGTTTAGGTTGTTAAAATTTTAGTTGGCTATGATATTGATTGGGCCGGCCTTATCACCGAGTAGGTACATCCAAATTGAAGAGGGCCACCTCCATCCCTTTCTCATGTTTGATTTATAGGATCTACTTATAGTTTATGGTGGAGATTTTACACCAGTTAGACCGATTAGTTGAGGCCTAACACAATTTGGAGCCCAGCCTGATCAGGGCTGATGAGAACCTGGTGGCACTCCAGGGACCACAACACCCACCTATGCCAGAAATGCTCGCCCCAACATTATCACCTGAGGGTTCCGAGATTGACACCACCACTGCTGCTACTACTACTAAGAATAGGACTCGCAGCATGGTGCAGATGAGGAGAGAGGGACCAATATTGTTGTTACTGGACCAAAGGCCACTACTTTACAAACTCCTACAATAGGCATGTTCTACGTGTCTGCCACTTCTATCCTAGCTATGGCGCAATGGTTGTCACATGCTGAGTCCCAGTTGACTCAACTTATTCAGCAGATCAAACCGTGGGTCTGCCAGGCTATCGCAAACTCGGAGGGTCAAAGTCAGGTATTCCCTATTGCTACCACCTAGGATTATATCTCTACAGTGGATGCCCGCATCGACACCTTCGATGAGAGGGCTCAGAACTGAAGATTTGTCAGCCCTATAGTCGGAGATCTAACAACTCCGGGCTAATATGACAGCAGAACTTACGGCACCAGTCACACTACCAAAGACAAAATCTCTGGTGCCGATGCTTGATTTATTTGCTTCCAATGAGCCTATACATTCTTCTCTCAGGAAAAGACCTTGCATGGATGAAGATCAAAAGGACAAACATGTATGTGTGAGGAGGTCAGAGGAGGAGGATCTTGAGCGTGCCTTGAGAGAGTCGAGGCGTGATGAGGAGATCAGACAAGCTCGAGAGGAGGAGTAGGTGAGGGGTGCTGGTCCTTCTGGGAAGAGTAGAATGGGTGAGCAGACCATCTTGCTGGTAGAGGGTGGACAGACTCAGTCACCGACTATCGCTTAGGCGCCCAGGTATGATTTTTAACCCCTTATGTTCTATTTTTTTCTTGATTTTGTGCGTTGGGGAAAATGGACATCTTTTTTGATGGAGTGTGGTAGTTATGGGCCTTAGTGAAGTCTGAGTAGGTTATGGTCCATAACTACCCCAATTTTTGATCTCGCAATTTTCTTGTCTGTGCACTTTTTTCTGTGGACATTTAATTTCTATTGAACCGACACATTTAGTATGTTTAAATAATATTTGTAGCATATAGTACCAATACTTATGGGATGTAGCATGTTTTATGTTTTGTTTTGAAAAATGGTACCCACCAAAAATTTTGATTAGTAATTAGATAGTAAACATGCATGTCTAGGTGTCTGACAATATCTGTTATGATAATTAAGGGCAAATAAAGATGATAAACATGATATTTGAGTCTCTTTTGATAATGTATGCAATGCCTAAGTTGAAGGTGGCTACCAAAACTGGCCCTGATTCAGAGGACAGATATTGCGCACCTCAATAGTGGCTAAATGCCTAAGTTGAGGGTGATTGGTGAAAGGGTAAAATTACAAATATAAGGTGTGAATTAGGAAGGAGAAGAAAAAGAAAAAAAAATCATGTACTAGGTGCAAGAAAAATAAAAGATGGCTTAGATTGAGCTAAAAAGCAAACAGAAACATAAAAACATGGCAAAAAGCTGAAAAATGAGAAGAAAGCACCTGACAAAGCTTGAATAAGGAAAAAGGGAGAATAAGGAGAAAATGACAGAGTTAGTCGGGCAAAAGAGTTGAAAAATGCAATTTCAAGGAGTGCCATTAGTCACTATTTTCCTAAAATATCATACCAAAGCCTTCTGAGCTTATATTACAAGCTTGGAAAGTCCTTAAGTGATCCTAGTCATGTTAGTAGAAGGTTTAAGTCATGAGTATCGGGGCAAGCCTATACTATTAGTCATTATGCATGAATATCTTTTGTCAAAGTGAGTATTTTTGCACAGTCCCATGGTCAAACATGAAATCTTCTTTGAGTGTCAAATATAAGACTTCTTTCTTTGAGGGCACTTGTATTGCATTGTTAACATTTGACTTGTTCTATGATTGTATACTGTTGATAGCCTCTTGCTTGTCATAGTTGTGTTATCACATGCAACAGTTTGCATTGGTTTGCAAAATAGCTATCTGATCCTGTTTTAAAAAGCTGGTGTGGATATTTCAATTTGAATTGTATGTAATATGTGCCATTAGGTTGACATCTTTGTTTTACTGTGTTGTCCATATAAATTGAGTCATCGCTTGAGGACAAATAACAATTTTAAGTTGAAGGTGTTGATGTGCTGTCAAAATACAACACTTTTGATGCTTAAAACTTAGGATGTTATGTGTTCTCAATGTGATATTTCTGGATTTTATGTGTTTTATGTTTAGATTTGCAGGATTATAGATTGGCCGTGATTTGGGGAAAAATTGCAGAAGTTGCAGGTTTTTGATGATTTACGGGACCCTCTACAGATCATAGAGCATTTTACGGGTCGTAGAGGGGGTCTTGTGACAAATTCCAGTGAGGAATGACTTTTGAAGATCAACTTAATGACATATGCATACGAATTGTAGAGCATTCAAGTCGTATAGATAGGTCTCATGAAGATTTCCGACGAGGGACAATTTGATGAAGTTGAAGTCTACGAGCATGTAGTATGAATCATAGATCATTTTATGAGTCGTGAAGTTGTATTGTAGAAGAGAACTTTAAAATTCTAGTAGCTGATTATAAGACCCCCGACTATGAGCCGTAAATCACACAATGAGTCATAGAGAGCTTTTGTGGAGTTTGTCGACCAGTTTTCCTAATTTATTTAGGATATAATTATAATTATTATAAATAGTACTTTTAGGTTATTTTTTTAGGGGAGGATGTCATCATTCAGAGTTTTTAGGCCTTGTACTTGGAGAACTCAATATTTAAGAGAAATAATTGTGAGAAAATACTTATGGGTAAATTTGATCTTCAATCTTGTGAGTCTCATCAATCTTGGATTTGCTTGGGCTCAATTCTATTGTGTAAGTATATAATTCTGTTTTATCAATTCATAATTTATTCATCTACACATAACATGAGTAGCTAAATCCACAACTAGGGTTGTAGGAACCATGAAGAACTAACAAAGTAAACCTGGATAGTTTATAGTTCTTGGATTGGGTTTATACATGTATTAATTAATTCTCTTTATTAGCATATTTTCTAGTGATGGACAACATTAGAACTCGCATAGTGTTATTGACTGGACCAACGTAGTAATGAATAGAAAAGGAGATTGATTAACGGGATTCGATTGATGTGTTCTTGTCTAATCAACTGAACTGGGCCAAGGGGAGTTTGTACTGGAACTTACAGGTAATGGTTAGTATTGCACACTATGGAGATGTGCCAAGTTTCATAGTGAAATTCGCCTCTCACCTTTGACTAAAGGGCATCGTGAACATAAATTACTGTCATGCATGCTATACGCTAGACAAGAATTAGGTTTTCCGGTGATACTAACTTGGGGAATCATGGGGAACACAATACCCTAGTTGCTCTCAGTTATTGATTTTCTCTCGTGACAGTTAGTTTAGTTTACTTTCTTATTAATTATTATAAAACCCCCCTTTGGGGAATTGAGTTTGTTAAATACTTTGATTGCTTATTGGTGAATTTTTCTTGAGTCTATGATTCCCTATGGGTTCGACCCTAACCTTAGGTTCTATTTCTTAACATCGACCGCTTTATCCTCTAAAAGGAGGTGTAACTTGGGAGACATCATTCATCCCAACCTTAAATCATACATTACGGTCATCGTCCATATGGGGTCTCTTCCTTTGGGAAGACTGAAAGGCTCCTCAAGAGCAAAAAGATCAACCACCGACATCAGGAGTGTAGTCTCTGTAGTGCAATTAGTGCTGCCAAAGCTGCAGTCATGTCGGCCCAGAGTCACTAGATCTCCATCTAGAGGGCCGTCAAGTGTAATGGTAGTGATGTGCGCAGGCTCTGTTGTAGCCTCTCCTTGAATACGTCAATGTAGGCATCCACGACAGATATGCGATCATGAATAGTGGCGACCGTGAATGCTAGAATTCGACCCTCTTGAGTCAGAAAGTACTTGGAAGACCCATGGTTTGATCTGCTGAACTAGTTGAGTCAACTGCGATTGAACATGAGATAACCTTTGCGCCAGGGACTGTATAGATGCACTGGACACTTAAACAATGCCCATAGGTGTATCTTATGTTGTCGTGGCTTGTGGTGCAGGGACAGTAGTAGAAGGCCCCCTCTCCTCATCTATCTTGAGCTGTGAGGGACTCTCCTCAGTAATAGTAGCCGTGTCGGTGGTAGTCTGTGAACCCTCAGGTGCTGGTGCTGGGGCAAACATCTTAGGAATAGGTGGAGGCTGTGCTTGCTAGAGTGCCACTACGTTCTGTTCAGCCTTGATCATGCTGGGGTCCAATGTATGCTGGCCTCAATCGGCTGGTGCAAACTCTCCACCATCGACTCTAAACAGAGCCTGTATATCAAGCATGGGAATGGGATGATGGTGGACCTCTTCAGTGCAGCCTAATGAATCTGCTCAGTAATGAAACAGGCCCAATAAATATCATTGCCAGCTAAGATGCTAGCAGCCACAACCGTATGCTCCAGCATCAACATATTATCAGTAATTGTAGGTTGGATGCGCGAACAACCAACTGCCCATTGAAATTTAGGAGGGAAATTGGGCGAAGCCTTGATAATAAAATTCGAGTAAGTGGTGATCTATGCAGGTTCTGAACCCTGCTCAGCAATATACCTAGCCACCCATCACATCGAGGGGCCTCGTCGCTCAGGATCTCTCATAACAAGGGGGTCCCTCATCTTACCCATCCTGATGTGAAACTCTGTGGTGGATATGGGTGTAGGAAACACACCTGTCTAAAAAGCATTTGGCGATTGGTAATCTCTGATATATCTACCTATCGACCCTTCACTCTCATCTCGGTTAGTATAGGTTGAGCGAGGGGCTTCTGATGTGCTGTCAAAATACAACACATTTGGTACCTGAAATAAGGGATTTTATGAGTTCTTAAAGCGACTTTTTAGTGTTTTGATGTATTTTTGTGTTAATCTTGCAGAAAAGTTAGGTTGGCATGATTTTGAAGAAAAGTTGCAGATTTTGCTGAAGCATAGGCAGTAAGAGACAACCTACAAGTCGTAGTTTATGTTACGAGTCATAGGTTGTATCATAGTAAGAATCAGAGACCAAAAATTAGAAATTTTCCAAGTGAAGGTCAGCCATACGAACCAAGCCTACGAGTCATAATACACACTACGACTCATATAGGTGGACTCATAGCAAGAATCAAAGAGCCAAAATGTTGGACCAAAAACTAAAGACCAAGATTATGAGACAAATATACGAGTCGTAAGGCAAGCAACGACTCGTACCTATGGGTTGTATTGGTTTAGTCCAAGCTACCAAGAACCTAATATGAGACCCCGACTATGACTCGTAGGTCATCCTAAATTTTTACCAAGTGTTAGGTCTTGTAGGAGACTAGGACCTATGAGTCATAGGATGACCTATGGCTCGAAGTCGGGGTGTCGTAGCCTCGATCTGTAGCTTTTTAAACTCTGAATCGGTTTGCTTACAAAAGGGGTCAAAATCATTTTTTACCCCAAATTCTAAAATTCCTTACCCTAAGTCGACAGAAAATCCCTTATTCATCCTGTAAATCCTTCTCCGACCAAAAATCTCGACTACCCATGTCATTCTTTGGTGAAGAATCCGGCGATGGTATAAATTCCTTAGGTTTCAATGCGAAGTTCATCTCTCTTTGCTTAGGTTCATTTTTCAATTCAATTGGTAAGATCTTCAGTTACATTTCTCAATCTTTGTTGATGAGTTTGTTCCCTATATAAGTATAAGTTTAGTTTGATCATGTTTAAACAGGCCTTACATTGATTATTAAGCTAGACTTATGATCTAGGGTTTATAGGCCTTCAAAGAATTGGATGGTGATACGAATATTATAGAGAAGCTTGAGTGGGTGATTGTGAGTAAGACATTTGTAGTGTTTGGTATGTAATGTATTATTGTTGCTCATATGGGGGTCTGAATGGTTGTTCATTTGAACTTTAGGAGGTATAGGGGTGATTGCCTATGCTTGAACATGTGGGTTTGATTGAATCATTGTGAAGGGTGATTGCACTTCCTTGGGATGTTGTGGACATGTAAGGAATGAGTTTAGGTTGTTGATTGCTTTCGGTGTTCTTGATGTTCAGTTGAACTGGTTTTTACTTTAGGGATAATGGTCGTTTTAAATTGCCAATGCTAATATAGAGTTGATTATGTGCCATTTATTCATGCCTTGCTCTTATTTGCATGATTAAGTTCAATTTTGTCTTGAAATTCTTCTTGGTGTGGCAAAAACGTTAGGCATTGCAGGTGACTCCTGTGCTCAGCTAAGAGGTACTCCTATGACTAATAAGTTCCTATACGAGTTGTAGCGACCCCTCGCAGCAAGCATCAGTCACCTGTAATCCCTTTACATTTCTCATATGAGACCCATATATGACTTGTAATACTTGGTACGACTCGTAGAGAGGGTCTCATAAACATTGCTAAGTTTGGAAAATGTTTCTGGAACTAGGTATAAAAATAGGACTACGACTCATAGGCCACCCTATGAGTCATAATTGCATCTCATATTTGTGATGAGAAAGCATTTTTTAACGGCACAACTGGTTCTACGAGGCCAACATATGACTCGTAAGTCACCCTACGAGTCATAGTTGCGCTCTTACTTGCATATCTGTAGTTGCATCAGTGCATAATTACTTGTTAGTTTTTTTTTTCTTGTTCTTTGCTAGGTGTTTTAGTCGATCAAACATCATGAACTTAAATGCTACTTTGGGGATTGTTTGAAAATAAAATGCCTCTGAAAGACAAATGGGCAATTCAAGTTCTACAACGGAGGTTGCGGGATGAGTCCTATGAAACCGAGCAATTATACGGGATCTGCAGAAGTCCACAGAGTTAGGTTAGACCTTGAGGCCAATAGACCTCAGGCTCGAGCACTCGTAGCTCAGACGCCCATGGAAATGAGTAGTTCCTCCTAGTCTAAATAGGAGGAACGATAAGGCAACGAGGATAGGTCAGACAAGAGCTTGCCACAGGTGATCCACTCAGACTCGGTTCAGAGTCAGAGTTAGAGAGCACTTCTCAGCAGGAGGAGATCCAGTAACAGCCCCAGTCGACCATAGATGGTGCATCCTAGGATGAAGGAAATATATGACAGTTTCATGAGGAGTCCCGGCTGAATGCCTTGGGCTTAGATAGAGTGCCCAGATTGGATGCTAGGTTGGATGAGCACGGGCTATGATAGACCACACAGAAGTTGGGCAAATATTCCCCTTACGTACTCCATGAGTTTTATACAGTGTACCTTGTTGCACTCCACTGGGGGTTGCCACAGAGCAGTCGAGGCTACCGGTGGTGACAGTCCTGGGGAGTAGAGTTGATATCTCAGAGGAGATAATTTGATAAGTATAGTTTGGGCCTACTTATACAGCCCCTCAATCCACCGTGGAGTATGATAGCCACATTGAGAAGATGAGGAAAATGGTGACTTGGAAGGACATCAGGGCTAGGATGGAGCTTCTATGGTGGATCGCTAGTCGGATTTGTGAGGAGGATGTTGAGCCAACGTCGGTCATAAACCACATAGATCCTATAGTAAAAGCCAGCTCTCATTCCAGGCCAAGTTCTGGTGGTCCATTATCCGTTGGTGTATATAAATGCCATTAGCATATTTACTACGTATTTCTCTTTGTCTGTGTAGATTGAGTCGTTGCTTGAGGACAAGAAACAACTCTAAGTTGAGGATGTTTATGTGCTATCAAAATATAGAACATTTGGTGCCTGAAACAAGGGATTATGTGAGTGCTTAAAGTGAATTTTTTAGTGTTTTGATGTGTTTTTGTATTAATGTTATAGAAAAATTAGGTTGGTATGATTTTGAAGAATAGTTGCAGATTTTGCTGAAGCATAGGCCATACGAGCCAACCTATGAGTTGTAGCTCACGCTACAAGTCGTAGGTTGTATTGTAGCAAGAATTAGAGATTAAAAATAAGAAATCTGCCAAATGAAGGTCACCCCTACAAGCCCATCCTACGAGTCGTAATACATACTATGACTCGTGTAGGTGGACTCATAGCAAGAATCAACGAGCCAAAATGTTGGACCAAAAACTAAAGACCAAGATTACGAGACAAACATACGCGTTGTTGCCCAAGCAATGACTCGTACCTATGGGTCATACCAATTTAGTCTAAGATGCCAAGAACCTGATGCAAGACCCCGATTACGACTCGTAGGTTATCCTACGAGTTGTAATTGCGAGACTTATCAACTGCCAACTGTCTTTTCTGTGTAAATTCTAGGGTTACTTTGTAAACACTATATAGCTTAAGATAGGTTTTTAGAAAGGGGAGTTCTACTAGTAGACATTTTTTACATTACATTTTTAATCTTTTCTCAGGTTTTTAGTGTAGATTATTGTTCTCTCTTGGAAAACCCATTTTGGGGATTGCAAATCTTGCATTGTACTTATTGTTGATCAATCAAGCTTGTGGGTTTGCAACTTGTGGTGCTTATTCCTTCAGTGTTATTAGTGAAACTCTCAACTATTTCTATTATATGCATTCTTGAGTGTTTTGCCGTAGCCATGAGTAGCTAAGCACCTACAACTTGGGTTTGTGGAAACCATGGTTAGTTGACTTGAAATAACCTAGTTTTCTTCCATTTCTATGATTGGGGTTTTGCATGTATTATCTATTTCCCTTCATTTTTATTGTTGTTTGCTGGTGGCCAACACCAAACCCCACCTATTATCATGATCCTGATCAATATAGTGACGAATAGGAAAAGGAAAGTAGATGACAAAATTCAGTTGATGTGTTCTCGTCTAATCGACCAAACCTAACCAAGGGGAGGTTGACTAGGATTATTGGTAACGGTTAGTTGGCATGCCATGGTGGTGGACCAAGTGCTATGGTGGAATTCGACCTGCTCCTTCATAAAAGGGCTGGAAGAACTTAAGTAACCATCCTATATGCGACTCACCAATTATAGTTATGTATCTAGGGTAATCAAGTCAATGAACCATGGGGAACACAATTCCCAAGTTGTCCCAAAAATTGAGTGTTTCCTTGCCTTTTTATTAGTGTCTATTTTATTTTTGTTTTTGAATCATAAAAACCCTCCATTTAGAGACTGTAGTCATAAATATTAGAAATGATTAGTAGTGAAGTCTTGTAGTCAAAGCCTGTATTCCGTGTGGATTCGACCCTAACCTCGGTTAGGTTAATTACTGATAGCAACCGCTTTCTTAATGTAGTGTGGCAATCAAAATACTATCAGCTTCTTCACCATGGGAAGTATGTTGTATATTATGGCTGCATATGAGGTATAAATTTCCCTCACCATGGATGGGGAGTACTGAAATGCACCAAAAATGCCCGAAAATGTGCCTCGAAAATTTGCATATATCTCAAAATCCATGCGTGATATAGAAAATACAACTTCATATTCATGATTAGGAGGCAAAATTGAGTGGAAGATTGGTATAATCTCGATTTTGGAGCAACTGTACCGGAAAATACTTTTTGAAAAAATTTGCTTATCCAGTGTTGATCTGCGCACGCAAGCGGCCCGGATCAGTGTTATTTTGCTCCCAATTTTTTAGTTTTAGCCTAAGGCCTTGGGGTCTTGGGCCCATACCCTCCTATGCATAAAAAGACTTATATTTAGTCATTTTTCAACTATGTATCACTTAAGACACTCTCAAAACCGTCTCTAACACTTAGCCAAATATTTCATCCAAATTCAAGTGTACCAAACTCAATTCCGGATCTCAAGAACTTCATTCAAGCTTCAAGTTCTCGCTCAAGTCTACATTAAGGAAATCCCCAAATTTGACGTATATGGGTTTCAACCATTGAGTTCCACCCATTGTGCCCAACCTTCCTTTTTAAGTAAATTGCATGCTTTTGTCATGACCCGAACCTAGGGCCTACACGTGACACGGAGAATGGGGAAACCGAAGGAACCCCAAACAAGCCTCTTAGCATAGCATTCAACACGTCCTTGGTTGCAAAAGCATAATAACAACAACAAGAGGCAAATAGAAAGGATAACGAGACTAAGGGAAGTCTTTGATATTATAAAACCTAAGGACTCAAGTTTATAACATAGATACATCATAATATTCTGGCTACACCCCTAAACTTGAAATTGAGCAGGGGACAAGACACTTTCCGGGCTCACCCTCATAATGTCAGATATCAACATAGTGAAGTCTTACAAATAGCAAGAGAAAGTAGATAGTGTCCTCAAACTTGAGGATTCAGCAAGCTTATCTTCAAGATGTTAAACTAGCCAAGTGGAGGAGGATAGACAAATGGAGCTATAGTCTCAACATGGTAACATCATTTAGGCATAGAGTATGCATTAGTACATTTGATGTGCTATGTATATAAGATACAATGCAACAAGAGATAGGCAACATGATCAATATGCATAACTATAAGAAATGGATAAGCATAATAACAATATGGTATGCATGAGCAATGCTTGAAGTAAAACATTCTTGTAAATCATTCAAAATTGCATAGAACATAGTACATAAGTGTGGGAAGAGACCTCAACTGACATAGAATCAGACCAAGTGAGCTACAACCTGGAATCTCAATGATCACCCCTCAATGGTAAAGAGGTGGTGTACTTGCCCAGGAAAACCCTACTTCAAACTTACGGGAACATGACCCAATTTTGTATGAAGTAACATACCTTATGGGAACATGAACCAATTTTGTATGAAGTAACATTCCTTATGGGAACATGACCCAATTTCAGAAAGGATTTCATTAAGAACTTCACCTTACGGGAACAAGACCTAATTTTGGGAAGAACCTTAAAGGAAAGTGTAATAAATAGATCCATTAGTAAAGCAAGGGTGAAACATCATCCTATGGTGGCACATAGTTCTAAGAAAGAGAGCACTCCCTCAATCCATCGGTACTAAATCTAATCCCACAGAATATGTAAAATAATTATAGCTTTAATTACTTGTAAAAAATATTAAAACATGGCATGAGTAGCTCTAAAACATATTTGACCTCTAATGGTGAGTCTAACTTCAAATATACAAATAGATCATCATCAAACAATACCCTTGCATTAACATCAAAGGCTCACAAGAGGTAAAATCTTTAAGAAAAGGGCTTAATTCAACTTAACAACATCATAGACATTTTGATGAATTAAACACATCTTTAGAAAGCCCAGAATCATAATAAAGTTACTTGACTGATAAATTATCCAATAGCACATCAATAACTTTAAGAATCCTTGAAAAGATATTTTATCAAACGCTTGGCAGGTGTGCAAAGCTAGTTCAAAATCATGAAATTCAAGAGTGAAATCATGTGAGAAAAGCCAATGTAAATCAACCTACCAACACTTGGTAATACCCTCATACAACATACATCAAAGTCCTTCATCAAATCTTACAAAAGATCATAGTTTCATAGCTCAAAACATGCATAATTAATCAACATTTCGTAAAAACCTAGCATAGTTTATAGTCTACTTTCATAATAAGAGATACCCATAGATAATCTAACTTGAAAACATGCAAATTGTATAAAAAGGAAGGTTGGGCACCATGGGTGAAAGGACCCAATGGTTGAAACGCACATACCTCAAACTTGGAGATTTACTTGATGAAGATTTGAATAAGAACTGAAATGTTGAACAAATTTGTTGAGATCCAGAATGAGTTTGGGGCACTTAAATTTCAATGAAATATGTAGCTAAGTGTTAGAGTGAGTTTTGTGGAATGTCTTGAATGATATGGAGTGGAAAAATGATTAAGTATAGGTGTTTTTAGACATAGGAGGGCCTGGGCCCAACACCCCAAGGCCTTGGACCAAAACAGGAAAAACTGGCAACAAAATACACTGCTTTCCGATGGCTCTGCGCCGCGGAGCAAACGCGAATAGCTTCTAAAAATTGTAATTTTACCAAATTCATTTTTCGCTACGGGTCCTGTAAAATTAAGGTTATACTCATTTTCCACTCAAGTTTTCCCCTAAACAATATGAAGTTATATTTTTTATATCACACATGGATTTTGAGATTGATGAAAATTAAGACTATGGGCATTTCCGAGACATATTTTCGAGAACATTCGTCACCGAATGTCAAAGAAGCGTATAAAAGAGAAGTAATCATGAAGATTTCAGCCCAACATGAATGCAACAATTACACTTAAACATCATTTTCAAAAGTCTCAATATGAATGTTAAAAACACCATAAACTTGTCAACAAAAACATGAATGCATGCAAATGGCATAAGGGCTGAAACTTAGGACATGGTATCATAGAAAAGACTTAGTCATTATCTTAGGCTTGACTAGAATGAAAGTGGTATGAATATCGCTCCTTTATGACTTCTTCAGCTTTCGTAGTAGCTCCTTCGACTTGTCAATTCCTCCAAAGAACCTTTACAGAAGTTACATCCTTGTCTCTCAACTTTCTCAATTGTCTATCCAAGATTCCTACCGGAACTTCCCATAAGTCAAATTATCCTTTCATCACACCCACAACCTTCAAAGTCACCATAACACTTGGGTCACCACACACCACCTTAACATAGACACATGGAAAATTGGATGAACCATATCTATATCCATAGGCAACTCCAATCCATATGCAACCTTACTGATTCTCCTCCATACCCAATAATGACCTACAAACCTTGAACCAATTGTCAACCTCAAACACACATAGTCCACTTTGGTATCAAAAACCACCATCCCCCCTCCTGCTGGAGAAAACCTCCACTCTACCATCACTCACCATAACCTCTAACTCTATTAAGGCGAAACCAAGGTCTTGCTTAAACTAGACCTATTCAACCAAGGAAGAGTTGGAACCATCAAAACCATTACATAACCATTCTCAACTTCACCCAACCTCTTACCCAACCTAGTCAACCGATGAACTTCTCCAACCACCCTCTCATCATCCCAAATATTCCCACTTTCCACAATTAGCAAACAATCTCACATTCCTCTAAAATTTGCAATATCACCCTCAAATAATCCACAAGCTCTTCCTTTCTTCCTTCCGAAAAAGAACCAACATATCATCACCAAAGATCACCCCAAACATATCTAGGTAGGGTTTAAATACCCTATTTATGAGACCTATAGGCATAATCGGTGCATTAGCCAAACACCAAGACACTACCCCAAATTCAAATATCAAAAGGGACATCAAGAACTCATTAACCACCGGAATCGACTCAATATGAGGGACCTTAGGCTCAATATCCCTACTCATACAAGATGATAAATGAAAACCTTAGAGATCAATTGGACCTCAAGATAAGAAATGGACCTACCCCTTCATTACCACTCATGGACGAGTTTATTAGGGAATTGGAATCTAACTCTATGGGTCCTACAATCAATGGAGACATAACATGCATATAACTAATCCACCCTAAGTATAACATCAAAATCCACCATATCTAATTCAACAAAGTCACAACGCAAAAAATAATGCAATATGAACACGAAACAATTTCTATAGGCCTTTCTAGCAACAATAGACTCACCAATGGGGGAAGATACCAAAAAGGTTCAAATAACAATACGGGACACACATGAAGCCATTAGCAACAAAAGGAATGATGAAAGAAATAGTGGCACCCAGACCCATCAATTTTTACACATCCAAGTCAAAGGAAACTTCAACATACCATTAGCAACATCAGGTGTCTCATCCCCTCCTTGCCTCCCTTGAAGAGCAAAGAATAGATTGTGTCTTGGGGTACCCCCTTGATGATCTACCCTTCCTCCTTGGCCCACATTAAAAACTTGGCCTTGAGGACCATTATCTCTCTATTTGGGTTGAGCATGAGGACAACCACTTACTTCATCTACCATAACCACAACAAGCATTGGAGTTCTTCAAACATGGGCCACCATGGCCTTTCCCACACGTTCGACACTTAGGTTTTTCCACCCCTTCATCACCTCCTTGGAATCTTTGATTTGGCATCCTACTATTGGCAAACCCCTTGTTGGAAGCATTGAATGACTCCTGGCCTTGGAAATTGTAGCCTTGAGGAAACTGACTACCCTTGGAATTTTGAAAGACACCTTCAAAACGGACCCTCTTGGCCTCATCAATTCTTCTCTTTCTAAGCTTTTCACCATCCAATGTTCTTCATAAGTCATAAGATGGGATAAATCCATATCACTTATCAACATGGTGGCACGAGACTCCTTATTAACCAAGTCGGACACCCCTATCACAAATTTGTTCATCATAAACCTCGGCTCAGCCACCAACTATGGTGCATACTTGGAGAGTTTATTGAACTTGAGGGAATGCTCCCTCACACTCATAAACCCTTTTTTTAGATTCATACATTCTATAATTTTGGCCTCCCTTAGCTCAAAGGGAAAGAACGGGTTGAGAAATGCTGCCTTAAACTCTTCCCCAAGGATGACATTTTTGTTCCCCTTCTCCGCTTTCCATTGGGTAAACCATATTGAAGACACCCCTTAATTTGGTAGGCCACCAACTCTGCCTTTTCCTCTGATCTAACCCCCATAATAGCCAACACTTTGTACACCTCATTAATAAATTCTTGAGGTTCCTCATCAACCTTAGACTAATGGAACTCCGGTGGGTTCATCCTAGTAAAGCCTCTCACCTTTGAAGCCGGTGTAGAAGCATGAGGAGCTTGGGCCCCTTAGTTGATTTGATTCGTCATGGAATGAGCTAACATGGTAATATCATGCCAGAGTTCTTCATGAGCCACTCCTCCATCTTGACGAGCTTGAGGAGCTGGAGGAGCTGGTTGCTCCTTGAGTGTACGGGCTTTTCTTCCTCTTGGAGTTGACATGATTTAGAATTGCAAAGAACATTAGTTAGGGGAAAACCTTACCTTAACTTCTATAGAACGACATAGACCATGAAGAAGGGATACATTTTCTAAAATGCCTCATATCCTCCCATTCATAGTTTTGGCGCACTTCAAAACCATGAATAAGACTAATCGATGTGCTGTGTTGGATTTCGAGGACCATTAACAACCTAGTGATATGATAACAATTTTGTCACGACCCGAACCTAGGGCATGGATGTGACACGGCGAATAGGGAACACGAAGAAACCCTAAACATTTCTCTTAACATATCATACACACATCCTTGGTCGCAGAATCATAATAACAATAAAAAGAGGCAAATTGAAAGGGAAAACAGGACTAAGGGAAGTATTTGATACCATAAAACATAAGGAGTCAAGTTTATAGCATAGATACATCATAATATTCCAACAACACCTCTGAACTTGGAATGGAGCGGGGCCCAAGACACTTTCTAGGCTCACCCTCAGAATGTCAAATATCAACATAGAGAAGTTTTAGAAATAGAAAGAGAAAGTAGATAGTGTCCTCGAACTTGAGCACTAACCAAGCTTACCTTCAAGATGTCAAACTAGCCACATGGAGGAGGATACTCAAATGAAGCTCCGGTCCCTACATGCTCACATCTTGTAGGCATAGAGTATGTGTTAGTATGTTTGATTGTACTAAGTATGTAGGATGGAATGCAACAAGAGATAGGCAACACAATCAAAATGCATAATTTTAAGCAATGGATAAGCATAATAACAATATGGCATGCATGATCAATACTTGAAGTAAAACATACTTGTAGATCATTCAAATTTCATAAAACATAGTATATAAGTGTGGGAAGAGACCTCAACAAACATAGAATAAGACCAAACAAGCTACAGCGTGGAATTCCGATGATTACCCCTCATCGGTAAAGAGGTGGTCCACTTGCCAAGGAAAATCATACTTCAAACTTATAGGAACATGACCCAGTTTTGTATGAAGTAACCTTCCGTATGAAAACATGACCGAATTTTGGAAAGTGTTTCTTTAAGAACTTCACCTTACGGGAACACGACCCAATTTCAGGAAGAACCTTAAGAGAAAGTGTACAAAATAGATCCATTGTAAAGCAAGGGTAAAACATCATCTTATGGTGGTACATACCTCTAGGAAAGAGAGCACTCCCTCAATTCATTGGTGCTGAATCTAATCCCATGGAATATATAAAATAGTCATAGCTTTAATATCTTGTAAGAAACACTGAAACATGGCATGAGTAGCTCTAAAATATATTTAACCTCTCATGATGAGCCTAACTTCAAATAGATGAATAGATCATCATCAAACAATATCCTTGCATCAATATCAAATGCTCACAAGAGGTAAAATCTTTAAGAAAAGGGCTTAATCTGACTTTACAACATCATAGACATTTTGATGAATTAAACACATCTTTAGAAAGCCCAAAATCATCATAAAGTCACTTGACTCATAAATCATCCAATAGAGCACCAATAACTTTAAGAATCCTTGAAAAGGCATTTTATTAAACACTTGGTGGGCATGCAAAGCTAGTTCAAAATCATGCAATTTAACAGTGAAATCATGTGAGAAAAATAAATGTAAATCAACCAACGAACACTTGGTAATACCCTCATACAAGATACATCAAAGTCATTCATCAAGTCTCATAATAGATCATTATTCCGTAGCTCAAAACATGCATAGTTAATCATTCATAAAATCCCAACATAGTTTATAGTCTACTTTCATAATAAGAGATACCCATAGATAATATAACTTGAAAACATATAATTTATTTTAAAATGAAGGTTGGGCACCATGGGTAAAAGGTCCCAATTGTTGAAACCCACATACCTCAAACATGGAGATTTCCTTGATGAAGATTTGAGTGAGAATTTGAAGCTTGAATGAATTTCTTGGGATCCAGAATGAGCTTGGGGCACTTGAATTTGGATGAAATATTTAGCTAAGTGGTAGATAGGGATTTGGGGAGTGTCTTGAATGATATGGGGTTGAAAAATAACTAAGTATAGGTGTTTATGAACATAGGAGACCTGGGCCCAAGACCCCAAGGCCTTGGACCAAAGCAGGAAAAACTGGCAACAAAATACACTTCTCTGAGAAATTAAAATTCATTTTTCACTACCAGTCCTCTAAAATTTGGGGTATATTCATTTCTCACTCAATTTTGCCCACTGAACAAGAATATGAAGTCGGTTTTTCTATATCATGCATAGATTTTAGGATATATGAAAATTAAAATTATGAATATTTTGAGGTACATTTTCGCGCATTTTTTGGGTCATTTCATCTTTTAAGTTGGTTTATCTATGGGTATCTCTTATTATGAAGTTGATGATAAAACTATGTCAGAGTCTCATAAAATGTTGACTGTTTATGCATGTTTTGAGCTATGAATCTATAATTCATTATGAGATTTGATGATGGGTTCCAATTTATCTTGCATGGGGGTATCACCAAGTGTTTGTGGGTTTATTTACATTGAGTTTTCTCACATAATGTTCCTCTTAAATTGTATAATTTTTAACTAGCATTATACACCCGCCAAGTGTTTGATAAAATGTCTTGTTAAGGATTCTTGAGTTGTCGAAGGTCTATTGCATGACTTATGAGTTAACTTACTGTATGACATTGAAAGGATTGTATGTATATATTAAATTCATTAAAAGTATCTATAGTGTTGCAAGTTGACCATATCTTGTTGAGGGGGTGATATACCTCAACTACTTTGATAGGGGGTGCTATGCCCATCTACCATGTTGAAGGGTATATACCTTCGCCACTTTGATGGGGGG
This sequence comes from Solanum clarkiae, assembly GCA_011800125.2. Classification (NCBI taxonomy): domain Eukaryota; kingdom Viridiplantae; phylum Streptophyta; class Magnoliopsida; order Solanales; family Solanaceae; genus Solanum; species Solanum clarkiae. The sequence goes on along the minus strand of JAABOM020121650.1, from coordinate 11,315 downwards.
TGCTATGCCCCTCTACCATGTTGAGGGGTATATACCTTAACCACTTTGATGGGGGGTGCTATGCCTATATACCAATTGAGGGGTAGATACCTCAATCACCTTCCTAGGGAGTGATATGCCTCGGATTCCAAGTAATAGTTTGCTTGGTCTATGATGATGGTCTCTTCCTACACACGTAATATGTTCTACACAAGCATGTTTTATTTCAAGCATTGATCATGCATGCCATGTTATTATTATACTTATCCCTTGCTTATAATTATGCATTTTGACTATGTTGCCTATCTCTTGTTGCATTGCATCCTACATATTTAGTACATTTAAATGTATTAATGCATACTCTATGCCTACATGATGTTACTATGTAGGAACCGGAGCACCTCTTGATCATCCTCCACGTGGTTAGCCTTTGCATTTGAAAGAAGAGCTTTGGTGAGTCCTCAAGTTTGGGGACATTAGCTATCTTACTCTTGTCACTTGTTTTATCTTTATGTTAAACTCTTTATACTATGAGGTAAAGCTCGGAAAGTGTCTTAACATCCTGCTCAAATATATGTTTAGAGATGTTGTTGGAACAAATGATGTAATTATGCTTTGAGCTTTGACCCTTCTATGTCTTATGCTATCAAAGACTTCCCTTAGTCCTATTTTCCCTTTTTATTATCTCTTATTGTTGTTAAGTTTGCTTCTGTGACTAAGGATGTGTGTATGATATGCTAAGAGGCTTATTGGGGACCCTTCGAGATTCCCATTCACCGTGTAATGTCTAGGCCCTAGGCTTGGGTCATGACAAACTCGGCTCGGCCAAGGAGAGTTGATTGAAATTGAGAGCATACTCCCTCACACTCATAGATCATTGCTTTAGATTCATAAATTCCATCATTTTGGCCTCCCTTAGCTAAATAGGGAAGAAACTATTGGGAAATACCATCTTGAACTCTTCCCAAAGGATGACATTATCATTCCCCTTCTCCACCTTCCATTGGGTGAGCCAAATTTGTAATGGGTGTGTCCAACTTGATTAATGAGGAGTGTTGTGTTACCATGTTGATAAGAGATATGGATTTGTCTCGCCTCATGACATATGCCAAACAATTAGAGGGGAAAAGCTTACAAAAAAAGAAAAGTGGTCAGGGAAAGAGGGCCTGTTTTGAAGGTAGATTCCAAAGTTCCAAGGGTGGCCAGTTTCATCAAGGCCAAGGGTCTTCTAATGCTCTTATGAGAAGGTTTACTAATGACAACCCAAGGATCTAAGGTGGTGGTGGTGTGGTGCCTAATACTATGTGCCCAAGATGTGGTTGAGGCCATAACAACCCATGTTTGAAGGACACTAATGCTTGTTATGGTTGTGGTGAAGTTGGTCATAAGATAATTGATTATCCTCGTAATTGCAACAAGGGTAGAGATGTTCGTCCACAAGGCCAAGGTGCAAATAAGGGTCCTAAGGGGGGTGGAGACCAATAAGGAGGTGCCCCAAGGAAAAATCGATTATATGCTCTCCAAGGGAGACAGGGGGTGGATGAGGTGCCCAATATCGTCATTGGTCTGTTAAAGGTTTTTTATTTTGATGTGTATGCTTTGATAAACCCAGGTACCACTCTTTCTTTTTTTACTCCTATTGTTGTCAAAAAGTTTTATGTTAGTCCCAAATTATTATGTGAGCCTTATGGGGTGTCTAGTCCCGTTAGTGCATCCATTGTTACTAGAAGGGTCTATAAAAATTATTCTATTTTCATTTTGTATGAAATCTTGCCTTATGATTTTGTTGAATTAGATATGGTGGAATTTGATGTAATTCTTGGGATGGATTGGTCGTATGCATATTATGTTTCTATTAATTGTAGAACCCACAGGGTCAAATTTAAATTTCTTAATGAACCCATCCGTGAGTATGAGAGTCATAATGTAGTGGTCAAGGGTAGATTCATTTCTTTCATTAAAGCCAAAAAGTTGATTTCTAAGGGTTGTCTCTATCATCTTGTGAGGGTAAGGGATGTTGAGTGCAAAGTCCTTTCCATATAATCTGTTTCGGTGATTAATGAATTCCTTGATATCTTTCCCGATGAGTTTCTCGGTGTTCCTCCCGAAAGGGAAATAGATTTTAGTATATATCTCCTTCCTGACACTCAACCCATTTCTATTCCCCTTACTCTATTGCCCCGATGGAGTTGAAGGAGTTGAAAGAACAATTAAGGGATTTGTTGGAGAAGGGTCTTATAAGGCCTAGTCAATCACCTTGGGGTGCACCGGTGTTGTTTGTGAAAAAGAACAATGGTACTCTTAGAATGTGCATTGACTACCGGCAATTTAGTCGAATCACTATAAAGAATAAATACCCTCTACCAAGGATTGATGATCTTTTTGACCAAACTTCAATGGGCGAGGCACTCTCTTAGATTGATCTTCGGTCCGGGTATCCCAAAGTGAAAGTGAGGGAATGTGACATTCCCAAGACAATATTTTGGACTAGGTATGAGCACTATAAGTTTGTGGTTATGTCCTTCGGGTTGACTAATGCATTGGCTATCTTCATGGATCTTATGAATAGAGTCTTCAAACCCTACCTTGACTTGTTTGTGGTGGATTTTTATGATATCTTGATCTATTCCCATAGTGAGGAGGAGCATGTGGATCACTTGAGGGAGGGAAAGTTGTACGCTAAATATGAGAAATGTGAATTTTGGTTGAAAGAGGATGCCTTTCTAGGTCATGTGGTGTTGGGTGATGGTATTAAGGTGTAACTAAGAAGTCAGAGGTGATTAGAAATTTTCCTAGACCTTTGACTCCATAGGATATTAGAAATTTCTTGGGGTTAGCAGGTTATTACTAGAGATTTGTGAATGGGTTCTCCTCAATTGCTTCTCCTATGACTATGCTGACCCTAAAGAAGGTAAAATTTGTGTGGACCGATGAATGTGAGCAGAGTTTCCAGAGTTTGAAAGATAAGCTTGTCTCTACTCCTATCTTGTCCTTACCTATTGAAAGGGTTTGTTATGTATTGTGATGCCACGGGAATTGGTTTGGGTTGTATTTTGGTGCAAAATGGTAAGGTGATAGCATATACCTCTAGGAAACTTAAGGTGCATGAAAAAAATTATCCTACCCATGATCTTGAATTGGCCACCATAGTGTTTGCTTTGAAAATTTGACATCATTATTTGTATAAAGTTCATGTTGATGCATTTACTGATCATAATATTCTCCAATATATGTTCACTCAAAAAGATCTTAACTTGAGAGCAATAAGGTGATTAGAGCTCCTTAAATATTATGATATGAGTGTAGATTATCAACTTGATAAGGCTAATGTTATGGCCGATGCTCTAACTAGCATGTCTATAGGTAGCCTAACACATGTTAGTGATGGTGGCAAAGAGGTGGCTAGACAGGTGTATCGGTTAGCTAGATTTGGAGTTAGGTTGGAGGAGGTTGACAATGGTGGTGTAGTGGTTGTTGATGGTTCTAAATCTTCATTGATTGAAGAGGTAAAGGCAAAATAAGATCTTGACCTCGCCTTGCTAGAGTTGAAGGTCTTGGTGAGAGATGGTTAGATGGAGGTTTTCTCCCAAGGGGGAGATAGTGCCCTTAGGTACCAAGGTAGAGTGTGTTTTCCTAGTGTTGATTACTTGAGAAAGAAGAGTTTATATGAGGCTCATAATTCTTCCTATTCTATTCACCCCTGTTCTTCAAAGATGTATAGAGATTTTAGGTAACTGTTTTGGTGGGGTGGTATGAAGAGAGATATTGCTAAGTTTGTATGTGGTTGTCATAATTGCAAACAAGTGAAAGTCGAGCATCAAAGGACGGACGGCCTAGCCCAAGATATAGAGACTCCTACTTGGAAGTGGGAGAAAATCAACATGGATTTTGTGGTTGGGTTGTGTAAGACTAGAAAATATTTTGATTTTATTTGGGTGGTGGTTGATACAATGACAAAGTCGGCCCATCTCCTACCGGTTAAGGCTACTTATGGTCCCGAAGATTATGCTAAGTTGTACATTCATGAATTGGTTAGGTTGCACAAGGCACCTTTGTCTATTATATCAGATCATGGTGCTCAATTCCCTTCTCACATTCGGAGGTCCTTCCAAATAGCTCTGGGTACTAAGGTTAAACTTAGCATGACCTTTAACCTTCAAACAGATGGCCAAGCTGAACGAACTATCCAAACTCTTGACGATATGCTTAGAGCCTGTGTTGGAGCTTAAGAGTAGTTGGGATGAACATCTTCCACTCATTGATTTTGCTTACAATAATAGTTATCATTCAAACTTCGCATGGCTCCTTTTGAGGCTCTCTATAGTAGACATTGTAGATCCCCGAGTGGAGAGTTTGAGGTGGGGTTGTTGATGGTTCTAAGTCTTCAAGGGTTGATGAGGTAAAAGCAAAGCAAGATCTTGATTCCTCCTTGTTAGAATTGAAGGCCTTGGTGAAAGAGGGTAAGGTGGACGTTTTCTCCTAAAGGGGAGATGGTGCCCTTAGATACCAAGGTAGGTTGTGTGTGCCTTGTGTTGAAAGCTTGAGAGAAAGGAACCTTGATGAGGCCCATAATTCTTCTTATTCTATTCATCCTGCTCTACCAAACACATAGAGGTTTGAGGGATGTGTTTTGTTAGGGAGGCATGAAGAGGAACATTACCAAATTATTTTAGGTTGTCGTAATTCTCAAAAAGTCAAAGCTGAGCACCAAAGTCCAGGTGTCCTAGCATATGACATAGAGATTCCCACTTGGAAGTGGGAGGAGATTAATATAAATTTTATGATTGGGTTGCCGAAGACTAGAAGGGGTTTTGAATCCCGTTCGGGTTGTGGTTGATAGGATGAAAAAATTGGCTCATTTTTTACCGGTTAAGACCACATATGGGGCTGAAGATTATTCTAGGTTGTGCATTCATGACTTGTAACATTACATGCGAATTGGGGTTACCTATGAATAGGGATATGGTTCGTCTGGCTCTTTATGCTTCTACGTTGAGGGGATGTTGTCATGCCCAAAATCCCATTAAGGCAGACTGACACCTATTGCCAATAAGGCACGCGAGAACCATCCTGTGTCTATGCACTTTCTATACATATTATAAGGGATTCCTATGTTCAACATGCCTTTAAGAAAGTAAACAGTGATAACAAGCCAAAAGGAAATGCATATAGCTAGGCCGTTGGGGCCATAATGTTTCAAGTATGAGACATGACCGTACTTTAATTTACATAGTATACAAAGCCTCTAGATAAGGAAAAGTATCTGATAAGGGTCGTAATAGGCCCCATCTCGACTAACTATACAATAAAAAATATAAGCTCTAGATGTACAAACTATGAAGCAACCTGGAGCTTGGTAACAACGGCTGGATATCTTGTAGTCCTACTGGGGAGATCTACTAGCACCTGTACCTACAGCATGAAATGCAGTTCCCCCATAAGGGACGTCAGTATGAGATAATGTACTGAATATGTAAGGCAGGAAATATTGTATATGAAGTAACAACTCTAATGAAACTATGCACTGGTGTAGGATAACAGTCCACCTTTAGTTATACTGTGGAATCATGTACTTTATGTTCTTTTTATCACTTTACCTTTACTGTATAATCTGTTCACAACATGTAATACAAATGACTAGTTGATCAGTGGTAAAACTGTACTGGAATCGGCCTTGGTTAGGCTTTTACTTAACCCCTATGGCTACCCCCGAGATAGGATCGACCCTGGCTAGGTGATTCTTCCACCCCTCGGGCTACCACCCATCAATAAGCAATACTTTACCTTTCAATTATTTTTGAGATAGTTCTTTTGGTTGTCACAATATTGGAGCTGTAGGCTTTAAATATAGAATGTGATATGTAGAGAATCATGCAAGACAATATGATAATGAAAAGCGTACGTTACACAAATAATGAAATGCAACAACTCGTGAACTTTATTTAGCAACAAGAACCCATGTAACTTAGTATCAAAGCGTGTATGCAGATTTGAATGTGACTATATATGGAAGCATATGAACATGTAAAAGAGTGGAGACACAGTTAATAGTTGTGTCGGAGTTGGTAAGTGCCTTTATTGGCTAAGGAAGAATCTAGATTTCATGCCAAGTAATACGAAATCAAGTAGCCTTACATACCTCGATGTACGACCTCACTATTACCTCGAGATAACCTTCCCTTTCTCCAAATATTTATCTACAACATAGTACATAATAAAATTAGCATTAGCAGCCAATAGATATATCTTGGCAGGCCAATCTCATAAAAAAACAACATATGGGCAGCAAGCGGGTAGTTATAAACCCGAGCATATTCTTTCAACCTTTCCACCCCTAATCGTATTTTCTAATACACATTATCATATAAATATTATGTGCAGACTATTTTTGTGATATAAAATCCTTACAACAGCCCACAAAGCACAGGACATAACAATTTTACGCAACATACAAATAGGCGGCATAACGTTAGATACCTTCGCTACATTATAATGTTGACGATTCCAAGACTTTACCAACTTCAACCAAACTGTTCCCACAACATTTACACATACAACCAATCCTAAAATAGTTCAAAAACAGTCCTCAAAATAGGTGGAGGATGTGAGACCATAGTCCTTAATCAATCAGCCCACAAGTTCCTATTACGAGCACAATTACGATATCACACAAGAATTTAATTTCGTGTACTGTAAAAATGGTACAGCAGCTTAGTTACATCACGAAAAAACTGTACCTTGTTAAAAACATAAGTCTTAATTCACAATTCAGCCAACTAAGAAGAGAAAATCCTCTTAAATAACAAGAAAAGTTCACAACAATCCCTCATACACATGCTATCTAAATTTCCAGCGCAAACATACTAGCATATACTTCTTGTTTTTAATGGGATACATATAACAAAAACATGGATATTTTCACTTATCGTAGCCTTCAAGGATCAGGTTTCCTTCAAGAACCATAGAGGGTTGCGTAGGCTGCCTTGTGAAGTGAAATAAAGAGAGAAAAAGAGGCTTTAAGAAAGCTAAAAATTTTCTCCAAAGTGAAATGAATTAAGGAGTTGTTTTAAGCCCTTTTTAAAGAGTCTCTTGGACGATTTTCTTTTGACCACATAATACCACATATTAATAAGCTAGTGAAGCAGCATCTTGGCCCTCACACATGGTCCTAAATGGGTCTCAAAGTTGATGGTCCTTGGCTGCCTATTTTCCAAATTCTTCTTCACTTAGTTTGGGCCCAATTAGCCAAGTGGGTTGTGGTGTACTTGGGCCCTTTTATTATTCATACTGGTCTGAAAATAAAGTCCATTTATGATGCTAAAACATGGGCTAAAGTTACACCCTTAAAATAGACTTTATTCATAATTGGACTTGGACAAATTCGACGTCATGCCTCGTCTCGATTTAGCTAGCAAATTTAAGCTAAGCAAGTAACTGACTCACCTGCTAGCTTCCTAAGTCCTACAAGTACCTCAATTCTCTCACTTTGTGTAGGGATGTGATCTCCTCAACTTGACACAAAACATTTATACACTCGACCCTCTTAAGCGTTAGACATACATATCTCCCTCTAATTCGAGATTCAAGAACTTTTAAAAATTGGCGCTAATTTGGAAAGCCATATCATGTTTCATTTGTATAGAACTAGTGTTATAATATGTGGGGTGTTACATCCTCTCCCCTTTGAAAAATTCATCCTTGAATGTTAGCACAATTGCATAGCTTAACAAAGTTCAACGTAATAAACGTTCAAACACACGTACCTATTATGGCCCCCAATTCTGGATTTTGGGCTTCCTGTGTAGCCTCAAATAAGTAAGGGTATTTGGTTTCATCGCATCCTCGGCCTCCCATGTTATTTCTTCTGCTTACTAGTTTCTCCAAAGTACTTTTACTGAAGCTATTTCTTTATTCCTTAGATTCTTAACTTGACGATATAGAATAGCAACAGGTACTTCTTCATAGGTGAGATCTTCGGTAACCTACAAACCCTCAATAGGAGTGATACGGGATGGGTTACCTATGCATTTTTGAAGCATTGAGACATGAAAAACTGGATGAACCATTGAAAGCTCTTGGGGTAGCTCTAGTTCATATGCAACTTGTCCGAACCTCTTAATAATCTGATATGGCCCTATGTAACGTGGGCACAGTTTTCCTTTCTTACCAAATCCCATAACCCCTTTCATTGGAGACACCTTTACAAATACGCAATCCCCTATCGAGAATTCTTTTCCTCTCCTTGTAGCATCCGCATATGATTTGTGACGACTTTGGGCTATTTTTAGCTGTTGCTGTATTATCTTAACGTTTTCAATGGCTTGTTGTACTAGATCTGGCCCAAGCAAGATGGTTTCACTCACTTCAAACCATCCAATTGGCGACCTACATTTCCTCCCATACAAATCTTCGTAAGGTGCCATCTTGATACTCGCATGGTAGCTATTATTATAGGCAAACTTAATAAGTGGCAAATGGTCCATCCAACTATCTTTAAAGTGAAAATGCACAAGCTCGCAATATATCTTGAAGTGTCTGAATGGTGCGTTCCGCTTGACCGTCTATTTGAGGGTGGAATGTTGTACACAAATGCACTTGTGTCCCTAAACTCCATTGGAAGGACTTCCAAAAATTTGTAGTGAATTGAGCCCCCCGGTCAGAAATAATGGAGATTGCGACTCCATGTAGCCTGACTATCTCTTTGAGGTATAGCTTGGCATACTCTTCAGCTGTATAATCACTCTTAACTGGCAAGAAGTGTTCTAACTTTGAGAGTCTATCAACTATTGCCCATATGGAGTCAAACTTCTGAAATGAGCGAGGCAACCCTGTAACAAAATCCATGTTGATTATATCCCACTTCTATGTTGGAAGATCTATACATTGCATATAACCTCCTGGCTTTTGGTATTCTACTTTCACTTATTGGCAATTTGGACTTTAAGCCACAAATTCTGCAAGGTCCTTCTTCATGCCTCCCCACCAAAACATTCCATTCAAGTCATGGTACATCTTAGTTGATCTTAGGTGGACAGAATATTGGGAATGATGGGCTTCTTCCATTATCCTTTTTCTTGATCTATTAATATCAGGCACACATAATCTATTTTGGCAGTAAAGTACTCCACTTTGTGTAAGGTCAAAGCCCTTTATCGTACCCTGACTCACCTTTTCCTTAAGATGTCGTAGAATAGGATCTTCGAACTATTTTTCTTTCACCTCCGTTACTAATGAAGATGCTGCTGCATTATGTACAATAACCCCTTCCTTCGGAGCTTTAAGAAGGCAAACACCCAAACTGGCCAACTGAGTAGATCTTTAGCCACTGCTAGACTCACTACATCTTGATCACTAGTATTCATGGTTGCCTTATGACTCAGAGCATCAGCTACAACATTTGCCTTCCCCGAATGGTATAGTATATCAACGTTATAATCCTTTATTAGATCTAGCCATCTCCGCTGTCTTAAGTTTAAGTCTTTCTGCTTGAAGATGTATTGCATGCTCTTATGATCAGTGTATACGTCAACGTGAACCCCATACAAATAGAGGAGCAATATTTTAAAAGCAAATACAACTGCTTCTAGCTCAAGATCATGAGTTGGGTAGTTTTTCTCAAATGGTAATAGTTGCCTAGACGCAAGAAATTACCCTACCATTCTGTCTTAGTACACACCCTAAGCCAACTCTTGAAGCATCGCAATACACTTCATTCCCCTCAGTGCCTTCTGGAAGTACTAGCACAGGTGCAAAATTTAGCTTATTTTTCATCTCCTGTAAGCTCCTTTCATATGCATGATTCCATTGGAACTTGGTTGCCTTATGTGTCAACTTTGTTAGAGGTGCAGAAATAGAAGAAAAACCTTTAATAAACCTCCTATAATAACTTGCCAAACCTAGGAACCTCCAAACATCCGTGGGTATTATGGGTCTAGGTAAATCTTTCACAGCCTCTATCTTTTGTGAATCAACCCTTATTCTCTCATTAGACACAATATGACCAACAATGCCACTGATTTTAGCCAAAATTCACATTTAGAAAACTTGGCATACAATTGTCGATCACGAAGAACTTGTAACACTTGTCGTAAGTGATTTGTGTGGTCCTCTTCTGATCTTGAACATACCAAAATGTAATCTATGAATACTATCACGAACACATCTAAAAATGGCTTAAATACCTTGTTCATCAGATCCATAAAAACTACTGGTGTATTCGTTAGCCCAAATGACATAACAAGAAATTCAAAGTGAACATAGCGTGTTCTGAAAGCAGCCTTAGGTATATCTTTCTCCTTCACCCTCACTTGGTGATAACCTGATCTCAAATTAATTTTTGAAAAGCATTTGGCACCCTGTAACTAATCAAATAAATCGTCAATCCTGGGGAGGGGGTATTTATTCTTAATCGTCACCCCATTCAATTGCCGATAGTTGATAGACATTCTCAAGGTGCCATCCTTTTTACATACAAATAACACTGGTGCACCCCAAGGGGACACATTTGGTTTTAAAACGCTTTTCCAGTAAGTCTTTTAACTGCTTTTTTAATTCACGTAACTCTGCAGGGGCCATTCTATATGGAGAGATGGAAATAGGTTGAGTGCCTGGAAGTAAGTTAATACCAAAATCTACTTCTCGTTCTAGAGGTAAGCCTGGAAGTTCAATAGAGAACATATTAATGAATTCATTCAACACTGGAACTGATTGAAGAGTTGGTAATTCTTCCTCCATATCCCTCACTCTAACTAAATGACATATATACTCCTAAGATATCATCTTTCTTACTTTAAAATAAGAGATAAACTTACCCTTTGGTGCCCCAAAATTGCCTTCCTATTCAAGAACTTCCTCATTTGGAAAGTGGAAGTGCACTCTCTTAGTTCGGCAATCCACGGTGGCATAGGAAGAAGCTAATCAATCCAAACCCATTATAACATCAAATTCCACCATTTCTAGCTCAATGACGTCAGCCAATGTGTCACGGTCACGAACAATTACTACATAATCATAATAAATTCTTCTGGCCATAATAGATTCACCGGTTAGTGTAGAAACTTCAAATGATTTATTCAGTAATTTGGGTGTCCTCTTAAGCTTCCTAGCAACTAGTGAGGTAATTGTCACGACCCCAACCCGGGGCCGTGACTTACGCCGATTAGGCGTTCATACCAAATCTTAAATCATAGAGGTCCTTAAACCAAATTTCCAGATTCTACCGAAAATCCGGCAGAGTTTCCTCTGTTCTACTGACTAAACCCACCTGAAATAAAAACAACAGCAGCTACCAGACAGACATATAGATATGATGTATAGCATAACCAAAAGAAAATGCG
>JAABOM020121639.1:0-22462 GCA_011800125.2 Solanum clarkiae | reverse complement strand
GATTCACAAAATATAGAAGCTGTGAAAGATTGGCCAAGACCAACAACACCCACGGAAGTTCGGAGCTTCCTAGGCTTCGCAAGCTATTACAGGAGGTTTGTTGAAGGCTTTTCCTCTATTTCTGCACCTCTAAGAAAGCTTACACATAAGACAACCAAGTTCCAATGGAATGATACATGTGAAAGGAGCTTCCAGGAGATGAAAAATAAGCTAACTTCTGCACCGGTGCTAGTACTTCCAGAAACTACTGAGGGGTATACAATATATTGCGATGATTCAAGAGTTGGCTTAGGGCGTGTATTGACATAGAATGGTAGGGTAATTGCTTATGCATATAGGCAACTACGAACACATTAGAAAAACTACCCAACACATGATCTTGAGTTGGCAGCGGTTGTGTTTGCTCTGAAAATATGATGCCACTATTCCTATGGGGTGCACATTGACATATATACTGATCATAAGAGCCTGTAGTATATCGTTAAGCAGAATGACCTAAACTTAAGACAGCGATGATGGCTAGAACTAATAAAGGACTATGATGTTGATATACTATACCATCTGGGGAATGCAAATGTGGTAGCTGATGCTCTGAGTCGTAAGGCAATCATGAATACTGGTGATCAAGTTATGGTAAGTCAAGGAATTGCTAAGGATCTATATCAGTTAGCCAGTTTGGGGGTTCGCCTTCTTGAAACTCCCAAGGAAGGGGTTATTGTGCAAAATGCTGCGGAGTCTTCATTGGTAATAGAGGTGAAAGAAAAATAGTTCGAGGATCCTGTTCTACGACAGTTGAAGGAAAAGGTGAGTCAGAGTATGATAAAGGGCTTTGACCTTACACAAAATGGAGTACTTTACTGCCAAAGTAGATTATGTGTGCCTGATGTTAACAGATTAAGAAAGAGGATTATGGAAGAAGCCCATCATTCATGATATTCTATCCATCTAGGATCAACTAAGATGTACCATGACCTAAAGGAAATGTTTTGGTGGGGAGGCATGAAAAAGGACCTTCAGAATTTGTGGCTCAATGTCCAAATTGCTAACAAGTGAAAGTAGAACACCAAAAGCCAGGAGGTTATATGCAGTGTATAGAACTTCCAACATGGAAGTGGGATATGATCAATATAGATTTTGTTACAGGTTTACCTCGCTCATCCCAAAAGTTTGACTCCATATAGGTAATAGTTGAAAGACTCACAAAGTCAGCACACTTTTTGCCAGGCAGGAGTGATTATACAGCTGAAGAATATGCCAAGCTATACCTCAAAGAGATAGTCAGGCTTCATGGAGTCCCAATCTCCATTATATCTGACCGACCAGCTCAATTCACTGCAAAGTTTTGGAAGTCCTTCCAAAGGAGTTTAGGGAAACAAGTGAATTTGAGTACAACATTTCACCCTCAAACAGATGGTCAGGCAGAACGCACCATTCAGACACTTGAAGATATGTTGCAAGCTTGTGCGTTGGACTTTAAACATGGTTGGGTGGACCATTTGCCACTTATTGAGTTTGCCTATAACAATAGCTACCACACGAGTATCAAGATGGCACCTTATGAAGCTTTGTATGGAAGGAAATGTAGATTGCCAATTGGATGGTTTGAAGTGGGTGAAACCACCTTACTTGGGCTAGATCTAGTACAACAAGCCATGGAAAAAGTTAAGGTTATACAACAACGACTAGAAACAGCCCAAAGTTGTCACAAATCATTTGCGGATGCCAGGAGAAGAGGACTGGAATTTTCAGTAGGTGATTGGGTATTTTTAAAGTTGTCTCCAATGAAAGGGGTTATGAGATTTGGTAAGAAGGGAAAACTGAGTCCATGCTACATAGGGCTATATCGAATTATTAAGAAGTTAGGACAGGTTGCATATGAACTAGAGCTACCCCAAGAGCTCTCAATGGTTCTTCCTGTTTTTAATGTCTCAATGCTTCGAAAATGCATAGGTGACCTATCCCGTATCAGTCCTATTGAGGATATGCATGTTACAGAAGATCTCACCTATGAAGAGGTACCTGTTGCTATTCTAGATCGTCAAGTTAAGAAGCTAACGAATAAAGAAATAACCTTATTTAAAGTACTTTGGAGGAACCAGCAAGCGGAAGAAATAATGTGGGAGGCCGAGGAAGCGATGAAATCGAAATATCCTCACTTATTTGAAGCTAAAGAGGAAGTCCAACATGCAGAATTGGGACACTAATAGGTACGCGTGATTGAATACTTAATCCGTTGTCAGAAGTTTGTGTAAGTAAAGGTTTAAACTTGGCAATGGCGCCATAATTTTTGATTTATGGTCACGCTCCATTAAGAAAGAGGTCTCTATCAGTAATTAACCTAACTGAGGTTAGGGTCGAACCACAAGGAATACAGGGCCTGACTACAGGATTTTACTACTAATCATTTCTAGTATCTATAACTATAATCTCTAAAAAGAGGGGGGGGGGTTTGTGATTCAAAAACAACATAAAATAATTGCTAACTAGATTATGGGGAAATGCTCAATTTTGGGAACAACTTGGGAATTGTGTTCCACATAGTTCATTGACTCAATTACCCTAGATAACATAACTATGATTAGTGAATTGCATACAGAATGATAACTTAGGTTCTTCTAGCCCTCTTGTGAAGGTGAAGGTCGAATTTCACTATGGCGCTTGGTCGGCTACCATGGCGTGCAAACTAACTGTTACCTATTGTCCCAGTCAACCTCCCCTTAGTCAGGTTTGGTCGATTAGATGGGAATACATCAACCGAATCTTGTCATCTTCTTCCCTTTTCCTATTCGTCACAACTTTGGTTGGGATTGTGATAGTAGGTGGGGTTTGGTGTTAGCCACCACCAAACAACATTAATCATGAAGGGAAATAAAAAATACATGCAATACCTCAATCATAAATATGCACAAAACCTAGGTCATTTCAAGTCAACTACCCATGGTTCCCCCAACCCCAAGTTGTGGATGCTTAGCTACTCATGACTAAAGCAAAACACACAAAATGCGAATATAGACATAGTTGAGAGTTTCTCAAATAAAAATGAAGGAAATAAGCACCGCAAGTTTCAAACCCACAAGCTTAATTGATCCATAATGCATACAAAGCATGGTTTTCAATTTCCCAAAATGAGTCTTTGAAGAAAGAACAAATTAACTACTCTAAAACCTAAGAAAAGTTTCAATAATAACTTGGAGAAGTGTCTCTTCTCGAACTCTGTCAAAATAACCTAACTTAAACTATTTATACTGTGTATGAAGCAACCCTAAAATTTGTACAGTAAAGACAGCTGGTATCTGATAAATTTTGCAATTACGACTCGTAAGATGGCTTACGAGTCTTAGTCAGGGTCTCATATTAGGATCTTGGCATTTTGGACTGAACTAGTATGACCCATAGGTACGAGTCATTGCTAGAGCTATGACTCGTATGTTGGTCTCGTAGTCTTGGTCTTTAGTTTTTTTGGTCCAACATTTTGGTTCTCTGATTCTTGCTTCGAGTCCACCTATACGAGTCGTAGTGTGTCTTATGACTCATAGGCTGGGCTCGTAGTAGTGACCTCTACTTGGCAGATTCCTTAAATTTTGGTCTCTGATTCCTGTTATGACACCACCCTACGACTCGTAGTGTGAGCTACAACTCATAGGTGGGCTCGCATGGCCTATGCTTCAGTAAAATCTACAATTTTTCTTCAAAATCATGCCAACCTATCTTTTCTGCAATATTAACACAAAAATATATCAAAACACTAAAATGTCGCTTTGAGAACTCACAAAATCCCTTGTTTTAGGCACCAAATATGCTATAATTTGACAGCACTTCAAGTATGCGTGATGCAATGCAACAACGATATAAGCCATCATATTCAAAATACATACATATAGACAATGGATATAATCTCAATACGACATGTATGATCAATGCTTGTAATAAAACATGTATATAAAACATTTAACTTGCACATGATATAATACATATGTGGGAGAAGGCCTTATCCGACATAGACCAAGCGAGCTACTACTTGTAATCCAAGGCATGACACCCCCTTAGTAAGGTGATTGAGGCATGTCACCCCCTCGACGAGTTGATCGAGGCATGTCATCCCCTTCACAAGCTGTGGTCTACTTGCCAAGGTGAACCATACATGATAACATGAACAATCCGAGGAATGTCACCCCCTCCCAACAAGGTATGTAGAACTACATGGATCCACTAGAAACCGTAAAAGGGATAAAATATAAACCCATGTAGCACATAGTTTAGAGACTAAAGACTTTCTATAAGGACCCCTTGAGTCGATCCCCCATCTTAAGCCTCAATTGCTAAGTCTAATCTCAAATACTTGAAATAGTCATAACTTAAATAACTTGTAAGAAACATGATACCATGACATGAGTAGCTCATAACATGCTTGACTTCTAATAGTGAGCCTAACTTGAATATGAGAGTAAATAATCATACACGATCTCTTGCCTTGACATGAATGAATCACAAGAGGTTAAAATCTTGAAATAGGGCTCAACTTGATACTTGTTAAATCATAGATACTTTTCATGAATTTAATACATGCTTGAAGCTCTTAATCATCATGAAGTCACTTGACTTGTAAACCATGTAAACAACTTCAGAGTTCTTTTCATATAATTTCATCGAACTCATAATGGGTTCAAGAGACTTGTTCAAAATCATGCAACTCAGAAGTATAACGAGATAAGTAAAACCAATTCAAAATCAACCCAGCAACATTATAATAAAATTCCTATTTGGATATCATGAAATCCGTCTCAAAAGTTTGCCACATAGTTCATAATTTTTATAGTTCAAGTCATGCATAATCTCAATAGAGATAAATCAACTCATGAAATAAGCTTAAAATAGATATTCATGCATATTAAATCAATACTTGATAAAAACCCAACATAGCTTTGATTCAAAATATATAATAAGAGACACCCATAAGTAATACAACTTGAAATCATTCAATTTTCATAAAAAGAAAAGGTTGGGCTCCATGGGTGAAAGGATCCATGGATGAAGGCCCACATACCTCAAATTTGGATTTTCTTGAGATGAGATTGAAGGAAACTTGAAGCTTAGATTGGGTTTTTGAGTTCTAAAATTGATCTTTAAATCCGTAATTTGAGTGAGAGATTTGATGAAGTCATGAGGAGGTTCTTGAGAGGGTTTTGTGAGTTATAAGTTGAAATATGGCTAAGTATGGAAGATTTCATGTTTAAATGGGTATGAGGCTATTACCCCAATGCCTTTGGACACAATAAGAAAACTAAAAAAAATATAGACCAGATGCAGAGCGACACCTACACTAGTCCACGCCCCAGCCGTGTCGCGGCCTGGGCGTGGACAGACACTAGATTACAAAAAATTAATGAAAATTATTTTTGCCTAGGGGTCTTCTAAAATCTGAGTTATATTCATTCCCACTCAATTTTCCCCGTAATTAAGAATATGAAGTCAGATTTTCGATATCACACAAGATTTTGAGATGTAAGGAAATTACGATTATGGGGCTTTCCAAAGCACATGTGGGGCATTTCAATTAAATTCCAACATAAACATAAGAGTTGTCGCTACATGTCATAGGGTTACAAAGCACTAAAAACCATACCAAACTACAACTCACACATCAAGATATGATTAACATACTAACAACAGTACCCATAAAGCTTCTTAGATGGAAAACTGGCTAGAACTTTCACCATGTTTCATCCTTTTTTTTGATACCATACAAGCATATTCAGAATTTAACATAAACATAAAAGTTATAAATATGTGAATTAGCTTTCCAAAACATATTTACAAATTAAAAACACAGCTATATACAATGAGATATTCCATAAATACTACACACTATGCTTTTTAAAGACACAATTCAGCCACTTACCAAATGGTAGGGGATTTCTTAACCTTGCTCCAAGGAACTGATTTCTTTCACATGTTTTTGTCAAATATAAGGTAATCAAAGAGTTATAAGGTTTTATATGGTCTTGAAACCAACTTACTTTGGGGAAAATATAATTTATATTAAAAGCAAGTTAAAAAGAAAACTGTCCAATTAGGTGGTTGCCCAAATTTCTTTTTTCTCATTCCTTATTTGCTTCCTTACACATTAATATTTATTAAGGGAATGTTCTTGTTAATGAGTTCTTTTATTTTTCAATCTTGAATATGGACAGGTTCCTCGTCATATGTCAAGTCTTGATTAACTTGAATAGATTCAATGAATAGGATATGAGAGGGGTCAGAATGATATCTTCTGAGCATTAACACGTAGCATTAACACGTGAAAGACATTGTGGATCTTGTCCAACTCAGGTGCTAATGCTAATTTATATGCAACTGGTCCCACTCATTCAAGTACCTCATAGGGTACGATAAATCGGGGACTAAGTTTTTCCTTTCGGCTAAATCTCACTTCCATGGAGATACTTTTAAGAATACCTTATCACCAACTTGATACTCAATGTCATGCCTTTTAAGATCGGGATATAATTTTTGCCTATCCAAAGCGAACTTTAGACGATCCTTGATCACCTTTACCTTATCTTCTTTTGCTGCAAAATTTAAGGACCAGTAAATTTTCTTTTACCAACTTCATTCCAAAAAAAGGACTCCGACATTTTCTTCCATATAGGGCTTCATAAGGAGGCATTCCAATACTCTATTGGTAGCTATTATTGTAAGCAAATTCTACTAAAGCCAAATATTTGTCCGAACTACCCTCAAACTCCATAATGCATGCTCGAAGCATATCCTCTAGAATTTTGTATCACACTTTCTGACCGCCCTCTATCGAGGATGCATTGAGGTGCTAAAATTGGTACCCATGGACTTTTGCAAGCTAGACCAAAATCAAGATATAAACTGTCACGATCCAAGCCTAGGGCTTAGACGTGAGCTGCAAATGGGAACCCGAAGGAACCCCAAACAAGATCCGTAGCATATCATTACGCATCCTTGGTCGTGAAAGTAATAGAATACAACAAGAAGTGGTAAATTGGGACAACCGGGGCTAAGGGAATGCTTTCATATCATAACATCAAGGAACAAGAGAGTCAAGACTCATAACATCGATACATAACATTTCCAACAACACCTCTATTAGATAGATAAGAGTGGGGGCCATGAAAAGCAACAGGGCTCACCCTCATAGTCAATGCATAACATAAAAGAAAGGCAGTTTTAGTACATAGCAAGAGATCATAAGCAACATCCTCGGAATGGAGGAGTCACCACAAGCTTGAGAGACAATCGTACTAGCCATGTGGAGCAGGAGGATGATCAAGCGGTGCTCTGATTTATACATGGTGATATCATGTAGGCATAGAATATGCATTAATATGTTTGAATGTACTAAGTTTGTAGGATGCAACGCAACCATAGACAGGCATAATATTCAAAATGCATAATTAGGCAATAAATGAGCATATGATAATATGACATGCATGGAAGATGCTTGAAGTAAATTATACTTTCATAGAGAATAATATATGTGTAGGGAGTGCCTATTCTTAGTGTAATCCAAGGCCTAACACCTTCTTGGAGAGGCACGTGGGGTACAAACCCCTTCATGAGGTTGATAGAGTACAAACCCCCCAATGGATTGATGGGTACAAACCCCCAACATGGTTGATGGAGTACAAACCCCAAAACAAGGTTGATGGGTACCTATCCCTAACAAGGTTACCCAGGCCTACCACCTCCGGAGCTAGGCGATCGAGGTACCAACCCCTCAATAGGTTACCCGGGCCTAGAACCCCCCGAGCTAGGCTTAATCATCCCCAATACTATAGAGACAATATCATATATAGATGTATACATTTCTCCCACCATCATATAGTCATTGTATCCCTACATTCCTCTCATCATCATTCAATCATCATATTCACACATTCCTTTCATCATTATATACACATTATATACATATGTCAGTTTCATTATTATTCCATCATCATTTCATCGTCGCTTCATCATCATTTCATTATCATATAATCATCATATAATCATTCAACTCGTGAGACATGCATTGGACCTTCAATTCCTCAAGAATCCATTACCGGACATTTTATGAAATAGTTAGAGGGTATGTAGTGCTAGTGTAAAACCATCTAATTCAAGAGCGGAATCATGCTAAAAAATTCAATATAAAACCTTCAATGGATACTTAGTAACACCCTCAAGAAATATACATCAAAACACTTCATCAAATCACACAATAGATCTTAGATTCATAGCTCAAAACATAGTAAAACAGTCACAATTTAATAAACCCCAACATAGTGTGAAGTGATTTTCAAAATACGTAAGACCCATGAGTAAATCCTCTTTAAATCATGAAACTTTTAAGAAAAGGAGGCTTGGGAATCATGGGTAAAAGGAACCCATGAAAGAAACCAACATACCTTAGTTTTGGAGATGAACTTAATGAAGATTGGAGATGGAGACTTGAAGCTTAAGAGGAAATCCTTAGATCTAGAGAGGGTTTCGAGACTTGATTTAGGAGTAAAATATTTGGCTAAGTATTTGAATGAGTATTGGGGAATGTTGAGAATGATATGAGGGTGAAAAATGGCTAAGTATAGGTATTTTTATGTTTAGAAACACTCAGATCCAAGACTTCAAAGTCTCAGACCGAAGTCAAAATTGGACCAAAAATAACACTAGTGCGCGCCCTTGGAGCATCGCGCCAGTGACGCGATTGGATCAACAGAAATGCATTTTTGGAAAATCAAAATTGCTAATCCTTTGCTATTAAATCGTGGTTAGACCCATTTTCTACTCAAAATGACCCCCTGAAAAGCAATATGAAGTTGGATTTTTTATATCACACATGTATTTTGAGATATATGGAAATTACGATTCCAGACACTTTCGAGGCATATTTTTGGGTACTTTTTGTGGTCGTTTCAATATGTCCCCCTTGGGAATATTCATCGTCTAATGTCAAAGAAACATATATGAGAGACATAAACATGACAACTACAACCACATCAGAATGCAGCAATGCCCTTAAACATTATTTCAAAACTCTCATCATAAGTATAAAATCATCATGAACTTAGTCAATTTAAACATGAACATATGCAATGACGTGAGGGCTGAACTTAATACATGAGATCATAGGAAGACTTAGATCAATACCTTAGGCTTGAGTGGAGTGGAAAAGATAACAATATTGCTTTTACATATCCGCTTCGGCCTCCTAAGTACACTTTCAACTTGTTGATTCCTCCAAAGAACCTTAACGAAATCCACCTCTTTGTTCCTCAATCTCTTCACTTGCCTATCCAAAATCTGAACCAGAACCTCTTCATATGTCAAATTACCTTCAACAACACCCATAACATCAAGAGGCACAATGGCATTCAGATCACCCACACATTTCCTCAATATGGACACATGAAACACCGGATGAACCAAATCCATTTCTCTAGGCAATTCCAACTCATAAGCTACCTTGCCAACCCTTTTCATCACCCTATAAGGACACATGTATCTTGGGCTCAATTTTCCCTTCTTACGAAAATGGACCATACCCTGCATAGGTGAAACCTTCAAGTAGACCCATTCACCAACCTTGAACTCAAGATCCCTTCTCCTCACGTCGGCATAAGACTTTTGATGACTTTGGGTCATCTTCAACCTTTCTCTAATCCTCTTACCTTTTCAAGAGCCTTCATAACCAGATCCAGTCCCAATAAAGCCACCTCACCAACCTTAAACCAACCAACCGATGATCTACAATGCCTACTATAGAGGGCCTCAAAAGGAGCCATACCGATGCTAGAATGATAGCTATTGTTGTAGGCAAATTCAATCAATGAAAGATGATCATACCAACTATCTTTGAGCTCCAATACACTTGCTCTAAGCATATCCTCAAGGGTTTGGATAGTTCTTTCATCTTGGCCATCCATTGGAGGGTGAAAGGCTATACTAGGTTTAACTCTTGTACCAAGACCCCTTTGAAAGGACCTCCAAAAATGTGAAGTGAATTATTCTCCATGATCCGATATGATTGACAAAGGAACCCCATGCAACCTTACCAAGTCATGAATGAACAATCTTGCATAATCTTCAACACTATATGTGGTCTGAACCAGTAGAAAGTGAGCCGATTGTGTCATCCTATCAACCACAACGCAAATGGAATCAAAACCCTTTATAATCTTGGGAAACCCAACCACAATATCCATATTTATCTCTTCCCACTTCCAAGTAGGAACCTCAATGTCTTGGGTTAGGCCACTCGACCTTTGATGTTCGGCTTTGACTTGTTGATAACTATGGCAACCGAAAACAAATTTGGCAATCTCCCTCTTCATGCCTCCCCACCAATACACATCTCTCAAGTCTCTACACATTTTGGTGGAACCGGGGTGGATTGAATAAGAATAGTTATGGGCCTCATCATGGATTCTCTCCCTCAAACCATCAACACAAGAAACATATAACCTACCTTAGTACCTAAGGGCGCCATCTCCCCCTTGGGATAAAACCTCCACCTTGCACTCTTTTACCAAGGCCTTCAATTCTAAACAAAAAGAATCAAGATCTTGCTTTTCTTTCAACTCATCAACCAAGGAAGGCATAGAACCATCAACAACAACAATACCCCCATACCAACCTCTTCTAACCTAACTCCCAATCTAGCCAATCGATGCACCTCTCTAGCCATCTTCTTATCACTACAATCAACATGTGCTAGGCTACCCATAGACACCCTACTCAAAGCATCCGCCACCACATTTGCCTTACCGGGAAGATAATGCATACGTATATCATAGTCCTTAAGAAGTTCTAACCATCTCCTTTTCCTCAAGTTGAGATCCTTTTGAGTGAAGCCTTATTGGAGGCTATTATGATCGGTGAACACATCAACATGCACCCCATACAAGTAATGATGCCAAATCTTTAATGTAAACACAATGAAGGCTAACTCTAGATCATGGGTAGGGTAGTTCTTTTTATGCACTTTGAGTTGTCTAGAAGCATAGACTATGAACTTACTATTTTGAATCAATACACAACCCAAACCAACCCGGGAAGCATCACAATACATAACAAATTCCTCAAGCCCATCCAGTAGTGACAATATAGGAGCGAACACAAGCTTATTTTTCAATATTTGGAAACTCCTTTTACATTCATTGGACCACACAAACTTAGCCTTTTTTGAGTCAATTTTGTCATAGGAGAAGCAATAGAAGAGAACCCATTCAAAAACCTCCGATAATAGTCCGCTAATCCCAAGAAACCCCTAATGTCCGATGGAGTCAATGGTCTAGGCCAATTTCTAATCGCATCGGTCTTCTTAGGATCCACCTTAGTACCATCCCTCGACACCACATGTCATAGGAAGGCAACCTCCCTCAACAAAAATTCACACTTTTCATATTTAGAATACAATTTCTTCTCCCTCAATCTTTGCAACACAACCCTCAAATGAGCCCTATGCTCCTCTTCACTATGAAAATAGATCAAAATGTCATCAATGAAGACCACAAGCAAGAAATCAAGGTAGGTTTTAAAGACCCTATTCATTAGGTCCATAAAGATGGGTGATACATTGGTCAACCCAAAAGACATCACCAAAAATTCATAATGCCCATACCTGGTCCGGAAGACCGTTGAGAATATCACACTCCCTCACATTCACTTGATGATACTCGGGCCGAAGATCAATCTTAGAGAAATGGCTAGTCCCTTGCAATTGGTCAAACAAATCATCAATCCTTCGAAAAGGATACTTATTCTTGATGGTGACCTTGTTGAGTTGTCAGTAGTCAATACACATCCTAAGGGACCTATCCTTCTTTTCCACAAACAACATCAGTGCACCCTAAGGTGATTGTCTAGGCCTAATAAATCCCTTCTCTAATAAGTCCCTCAATTGTTCCTTCAACTTTGCGGGGTCCATACGAGGGGGAATATAAATAGGTTGAGTATCGGGGAGGAGGTCTATGCCAAAGTCTATTTTTCTTTCAGGAGAAAAATTGAAAAGGTCATTTGGGAAGACATCAAGAAACTCATTTATAATTGGAACCGACTCCATGGGAAGGACTTTAGACTCCATATCCCTAACCCTCACAAGATGGTAAATACACCCCTTAGAGATCAACTTATGGGCTTTAATGCAAGAGATGCATCTACCTTGACCACCACATCTTGACTCTCCCACTCAAGGATGGCTTCATTTGGAAATTGGAATTAGACCCTACGAGTTCTACAATCAATAGAAGCATAGTATGCATGCAACTAATCCATCCCAAGAATAATATCAAAATCAACCATGTCTAACTTAATAAAATCATAAGGAAATATTTTGATGCAAGATGCAAATAGGAAAACTTCTATAAACTTTTCTAGCAACAATAGATTCACCAATAAGAGTAGATACCTCATATGACTCATGCACCAACTCGGGGTCAATATGGAGCTTTTTGACAACAAAGAGGGTAACAAAAGAAAGAGTAGCACTCGGATCAATTAATGCATACACATCAAAGTCAAAGATTTTGTCACGCCCCAAGCCCCATTAAGGCAGACTGGCACCCGTTGCCGATAAGGCCCGAGAGAACCAACCTGTATCTATGCTCTTTCTATATGTATTCTAAGGGATTTCCATATTTGACATGACTTTAAGAAATTAAACTATGACAACAAGCCAAAAGGAAATGCATATGACTAGGCCGTGGGGCCCACGATATTTAAAGTACGAGACGTGACCACACTTTAATTTACATAGTCTACAAAGCCTCTAGATAAGGAAAAGTAACTGATAAGGGTCGGGACAAGCCCCGCCTCAACAAACTGTGCAATACAAACATATAAGTTCTAGACATATACAAAGCCCTGAAGCAACCTGGAGCTAGGTAACAACAACTGAATATCCTGTACTCCTACTTGGGAGATCTACTAGCACCTGTACCTACAGCATGAAATGCAGGTCTCCCGTAAGAGACGTCAATACAGGATAATGTATTGAATATGTAAGGCAGGATATACTGTACATGAAGTAACAACTCAAATGAAACTATGCACTAGTGTAGGATAAGAGACCACCTTTGTTTATACTTTGGAATAATGTACTTTATGTTCTTTGTATCACTTTACCTTTACTGTATAATCTGTGCACAACTGTAATACAAATGACCAACTGATTAGTGGTGAAACTGTATTGGGATCGTCCTTGGCTAGGTTCTTCCTTAACCTCTCAGGCTACCACCCGTGATAGGATCGTCCCTGGCTAGGTGTTACTTCCACCCCTCGGGCTACCACCTATAAGTAAACAATATATTAGGATCGTCCCTTGCTAGGTTCTTCCTTAACCCCTCGGGCTACCACCCGTGATAAGATCGTGCCTGGCTAGGTGATTCTTCCACGCCTCGGGCTACCACCTATCAGTCAACAATATACTTTATCTTTCAATTACCTTTGAGATGGTTCTTTTTGTGGTCACAATATTGAAGCTGTAGGACTGTATATGTAGCATGTGACATGTAGATAATCATACAAGACAATATGACAATGAAAAGAGTACGTTACATAAATAATGAAATGCGTATGAGATGAAATAACTCGTGGACTTTATTTGGCAAAAAGAACCCATGTAACTTGGTATCCATATATGTATGTATATTTGAAGGTGACTATGATGGAAGAATATGAACATGTCAAAGAGTGGAGACACAGTTAATAGTTGTTTCTGAGTTGGTAAGTGCCTTCACGTGCCAAGGAAGAATCTAAATTTCATGCCAAGTAATACAAAATCAAGTAGCCTTACATACCTCATTATTTGACCTCGTGACTACCTCGAGATAACCTTCCCTTCCTCCAAGTACTTATCTACAACATAGTAGGTAATAAGACTAGTAGTAGCAGCAAAGAGACACTTCTTGGCAACCCAACATCACAAAAACTAACACCCGGTCAACAAGCATATAATTGGCGATGCAAACACATTCTTTCAATCTTTTCACTTATAATTGTATTTTCTAGCACACATTCACATGTACACATCATGTCCAGCCTATTTTAGTGTCATAACAGTCTTGAAACAGCTCACAAAGCACAACACATAACAATTCTACACAACCTAAAAATTCACAGCATAATGTTACCTTCCTTTACTACATTTTGACGTCGACAATTCCAAACCTATTCCAACTCTAACCAAACTATTCCAATAATAGTTACATATGAAAACAGACCTAAAATAGTCTTATTATGGCACTCAAGAAGTCATGAAGGATGAGAGCCAATAAAACGCGTTGGTTAAATGAAATCAAAATCAGTGTAGAAACCAGAGGGTAACATTTATAACTCAAACCATGTTAAGAACATAAACGTCTCCTCATAATACATCCACAAACCATAGAGAAGTCACTAAAACAAAAGGAAAGTATGCAACAACTTTCTCAATACATGTTGTCTCAAATTTCCTGCATAACATACTAGCATATACTTCTTGTTTTTCATAAGAAAATCATACTAAACACATGTGTAAACTTACTTACAATTTCAAGGTGTAGGGCTTCTTGAAGAACCCTTGATTTTCCCTTGTAACTGCTTGCTAGGTTAAGAAAATGTAGAGAGAAAATTGTGAAAAGCTGAAATTTTTCCAAGTTTAAGAGTGAATAAACTTTGCTGTTTGTCACCCCCTTTTAAAGGACCAATTTGGCCGACTTACTCTTGAATTTTTTACCACCTTAAATCACACATTAATAATCTAGTAATCTAGCTTCTTGGCCATTACACTTGGGCCTTAATGAGTCTCCAAGTTGATGGGCTTGGGCTGTCTGTTTTCCAACTTTCCCTTCACTTAGTTTGGGCCCAAATGGTTAGGTGTGTTGTGATGTCTTTGGGACCTTTTTAATATCCTTCCTGGGCAGAAAAATATAGTCAATTTAGGATTCTAAAACATGGGCTAAAGTCACACCCTTAACTAGGACTTTATTCATAATCAGACTTGGACAATTCGACGTCGAGCGTCATCTCCGTTTAGCTAGCAAATTTAAGCTAAGCAAGTAGGTGACTCACTTGCTAGCTGTTAAGTACTACAAGCACCTCAATTCTCTCACTTCATTTAAGGCCGTAATCTCCTCAATTTGGCACAAAACATGTATACACTCGACCTTCTTAAGCGTTAGATGCACATATAGCCCATTAACACGAGATTTAAGCACTTTTAAAAATTAGAGCTAATTTGACCAACCCATGTCATGTTTTATTTGCATATTACCAATATTGTAAGGTGTGGGGTGTTACATCCTCCCCCCTAGGAATATTCGTCCTCGAGTGTTAGCACAATTGGGTAGCTTAACCAAGTTTAAACCTTTACTTACTCAAACATTTGACAGCATATTAAGTATTCAATCACACATACCTATTAGTGTCCCAATTCTACATGTTGGACTTCCTCTTTAGCTTCAAATAAGTAAGGGTATCATGATTTCTTCACATCTTTAGCCTCCCATGTTATTTCTTCGGCTTGCTGGTTTCTCTAAAGTACTTTTTCTGAAGCTATTTCTTTATTCCTTAGCTTCTTAACTTGACAATCTAGAATGGTAATAGGTACCTCCTCATAGGTGAGATCTTCTGTTACTTGCACATCCTCAATAAGAGTGATACGGGATGGGTCACCTATGCATTTTAGAAGCATTGAGACATGAAAAACTGGATGAACCATTGAAAGCTCTTGGGGTAGCTCTAGTTCATATGCAACCTGCACGAATATCATAATAATTTGATATGGTTTATGTAACGTGGACTCAGTTTTCCTTTCTTACCAAATTCATAACCCCTTTCATTGGAGACACCTTTAAAAATACCCAATCCCCTACTAAAAATTCCAATCCTCTCCTCCTATCATTCGTATATGATTTGTGATGACTCTGGGCTATTTCTAGCCGTTGTTGTATCACTTTAACTTTTTCCATGGCTTGTTATACTAGATCTGGCCCAAGTAAGGTGGTTTCACCCACTTTAAACCATCCAATTGGCAACCTACATTTTATCCAGTACAAAGCTTCGTAAGGTGACATCCTGATGCTCGTGTGGTAGCTATTATTATAGAAAAACTCAATAAGTGGTAAATGGTCCACCCAACTACCTTTAAAGTCCAATGCACAAACTCGTAACACATCTTCAAGTGTCTAAATGGTGCGTTCTGCTTGACCATCTATTTGAGTGTGGAATGTTGTACTCAAATTCACTTATGTCCCTAAACTCCTTTGGAAGGACTTCCAAAACTTCGTAGTGAATTGAGCTCCTCAGTCAGATATAATGGAGATTGGGACTCCATGTAGTCTGACTATCTCTTTTAGGTATAGCTTGGCATACTCTTTAGCTGTATAATCACTCCTAACTGGTAAGAAGTGTGCTGACTTTGTGAGTATGTCAACTATTACTCATATGGAGTCAAAATTGTGAGATGAGCGAGGCAAGCCGGTAACAAAATCTATATTGATTATATCCCACTTCCATGTTGGAAGCTCTATACACTGCATATAACCTCCTGGCTTTTGATGTTCTACTTTCACTTGTTGGCAATTTGGACATTGAGCCATAAATTCTGGAAGGTCCTTTTTCATGCCTCCCCACCAAGACATCCGCTTCAGCTCATGGTACATATTAGTTGATCCTGGGTGGATGGAATATTGGTAATGATGGGCTTCTTCCATTATCCTCTTTCTTAATCCATTAACATCAGGCACACATAATCTATTTTGGTAGTAAAGTAATCCATTTTGTGCAAGGTCAAATCCCTTTACCATACCCTGAATCAACTTTTCCTTAAGCTGTCGTAGAACAGGATCTTCGAACTGCTTTTCTTTCACATCCATTACCAATGAAGACTCCACAGCATTCTGCACAATAACCCCTTCTTTGGGAGTTTCAAGAATGTGAACTCCCAAACTGGCTAACTCACATAGGTCCTTAGCTATTCCTTGACTTATCACAACTAGATCATCAGTATTCATGATTGTCTTATGACTCAGAGCATCAGCTACCACATTTTCCTTCCCCGGATGGTACAGTATATTACCCTCGTAATCCTTTATTAGCTCTAGCCATCTTTGTTGTCTTAAGTTTAGGTCTTTCTGCTTAAAGATGTACTGTAGACTCTTATGATCAGTGTATATGTCAACATGAACCTCATAAAAATAGTGGAGCCATATTTTCAAAGCAAATACAACCGTTGCTAGCTTAAGATCGTGAGTTGGGTAGTTTCTCTCATGTAGTCGTAGTTGTCTGGATGCATAAGCAATTACCCTACCATGCTGTATCAATACATACCCTAATTGAACTCCTGAAGCATCACAATACACTGCATACCCCTCAGCGCCTTCTGGAAGTACTAGCACAGGTGCAGAAGTTAGCTTATTTTTCAACTCTTGGAAGGTCCTTTCACATGCATCGTTCCATTGGAACTCAGTTGCCTTATGTGTAAGCTTTGTTAGGGGTGCAAAAATAGCAGAAAAACCTTCAACAAGCCTTCTGTAACAACCTGCCAAACCTAGGAAGCTCTGAACTTCCATTGGTGTTGTTGGTCTTGGCCAATCTTTCACAGCTTCTATCTTTTGTGAATCAACCCTTATTCCCTCATCAGACACAATATGACCCAAGAATTCCGCTGATTTTAGCCAAAATTCACATTTAGAAAACTTGGCGTACAACTGTCATTCATGAAGAATCTATAACACCTGTCACAAATGATCTGCATGATCCTCTTCTAATCTTGAATATACGAAAATGTCGTCTATAAACACTATCACAAACACATCCAAGAAAGACTTAAATACCGTGTTCATCAGATCCATAAAAACAGCTGGTGCATTTCTTAGCCCAAATGACATAAGAAGAAATTCAAAGTGACCATAGTGTGTTTTGAAAGCTGTATTGGGCGTGTCTTGTTCCTTCACCCTCACTTGGTGATAACCTGATCTCAAATCAATTTTTGAAAAGCACTTGGCACCCTGTAACTAATCAAATAAATTGTCAATCCTGGGGAAGGGGTATTTATTCTTAATTGTCACCCTATTCAATTGTCGACAGCTAATACACATTCTCAAGGTGCCATCCTTTTTACGTACAAATAACACTGGTGCATCTGAGGAGGACACACTAGGTCTTGTGAAACCCTTATCCAATAAGTCTTTTAGCTGCTCTTTTAATTCCCGCAATTATGTTGGAGCCATTCTATATGGAGGGATAGAAATAGGTTAAATGCTTGGAAGTAAGTCAATACCAAAATCTATTTCTCGTTCAGGAGGTAATCCTGGGAGTTCTTCAGGGAACATATCGACAAATTCATTCACTACTGGAACTGACTGAAGAGTTGGTGATTCTGCCTCCATATCCCTTACCCTAACTAGATGACATATATACCTCTTGGATATCATCTTTCTTGCCTTGAAATAAGAGATAAACTTACCCTTTGGCGCCCCAACATTGCCTTCCCATTCAATAACTGTCTCATTTGGAAAGTGGAAGTACACTCTCTTAGTTCAGCAATCCATGGTGGCATAATAAGAAGCTAACCTATCCATACCCATTATAACATCAAATTCCACCATTTCTAACTCAATTAGGCCAGTCAATGTGTTACGGCCACAAACAGTTACTACACAGTCATAATAAACCCTTTGTCACACCCAAGTCCCGTTAGGGAGGACTGGCACCCGTTGCCGATAAGGCCCGGGAGAAACAACCTGTATCTATGCGCTTCCTATACACACTATAAGGGGTTTCTATGTTTGACATGCCTTTAAGAAGATAAACAGTGATAACAAGCCAAAAGGAAATGCATATGACTAGGCCGTTGGGGCTACGGTATTTAAAGTATGAGACATGGCCACACTTTACTTTACATAGTCTACAAAACCTCTAGATAAGAGAAAGTATCTGGAAAGGGTCGGGACAGGCCCCGCCTCAACTATTTGTACAATATAAGCATATAAGCTCTAGACATGCACAAATCCCCAAAGCAACCTGGAGCTTGGCAACAACGACTGGATATCCTGTACTCCTACTGGGGAGATCTACTAGCACCTATACCTACAACATGAAATGCAGGTCCTCCGTAAGGGAGGTCAGTACGATATAATGTACTGAGTATATAAGGCAGAATATACTGTATATAAAGTAACAACTCAAATGAAACCATGCACCGACATAAGATTTGGGACCACCTTTGGTTATACTGTGAAATTATGTTCTTTATATTACTTTACCTTTACTGTATATCTGTGCACATCTGTAAAAAAAATAACCAACTGATCAATGGTAAACTGTATCGGGATCGTCCCTAGCTAAGTTATTCCTTAACCCCTCGGGCTACTACCCGTAATAAGATTTTTTGCTGGCTAGGTGATTCTTCCACTCCTCGGGATATCGGGATCGTCCCAGGCTAGGTTCTTCCTTAACCCCCTTGGGCTACCACCCAGGATGGGATCGTCCCTAGCTAGGTGATTCTTCCACCCCTCGGGCTACCACCTATCAATAAACAATATGCTTTACCTTTCAATTACCTTTGAGATAGCTCTTTTGGTGGTCACAAAATTGGAGCTGTAGAACTGTATATGTAGCATGTGACATGTAGGTAATCATACAAGACAATATGACAATGAAAAAGAGTATGTTACACAAATAATAAAATTCATATGAAATGAAACAACTCATGAACTTTATCTGGTAATAAGAACCCATGTAACTTGGTATACAAACATGTATGCAGATTCGAAAGTGACTATGTATGGAAGAATGTGGAAACATGTCAAAGATGGAGACACGATTAATAGTTGTGTCAGAGTTGGCGAGTGCCTTTATGTACTAAGGAGAGATCTATGTTTCATGCCAAGTGATACGAAATCAAACAACCTTACATACCTCGTTGTATGACCTTGTTACCACCTCGATATAACCTTTCGTGCCTCCAAATACTTATCTATGACATAGTAGGTGATAAAACTACAATTAATAGCCAAAAGATACACCTTGGCAGCCCAATCACATAACAAAACAACACACGGACAGCAAGCGGGTATTTATAAACCCGAGCGTATTCTTCCAACCTCTACGCCTCTAATTGTATTTCCCAACACACATTCACATGTACACCTCATGACCAGCCTGTTTTAATTCCATAACAGTTCTACAACAGCCCACAAAGTACGACACATAACAATTCCACACAATCTAAAAATGGACAGCATAAAATTACCTTCCTTCGCTACATTTCGACGTTAACTCTGAACCTATTCCAACTCTAACCAAACTGTTCAAGAAACATTTACACATATAAATAGATCTAAAGCAGTATTATAACAGCACTTAAGAACTTATTAAGGATGTGAGCTAATATCCTTACACACAACAACCTGCAAGTTCTAATCAACATGACGCTTAAGATAACACGATATAACACGCTTGTTAAATGAAACCAAAATCAGGGAAGCAACCTTAGGGTGATGTTTATAACTCAAACCATGTTAATAACACCAATTTATATTCATAATACAACTTACAAACCATATAGAAATCACCAAAACAAAGGCAAATGTACAATAACTTTCTACCCACATGCTGTCCAACAATTTCAGCAAGCATAACTAGTATTCATTTCTTGTTTTTCATGATGAAACTATACTAAATTCACAAATATAATTACTTACCTTTGTATTCAAGGTTTAGAGGCTCCTTAAGAATCCTAAAAGAGTCATTTGGCTATTTCAGAAAGTTGAGAAGTTGAGAGGAAATTGAGAGATCAAATTTGATTTTTGTGTGGTCAAGTTGCGAAATGACTTTTGGGAGCTACTTTGACCCCTTTTTATGGTGTGATTTGGCCGACCTAACGAGGCATTCTCATACTTACATCTCTAAGTAGGTGATGCATCTCCTTTCTCCTTTTATTGGGCTTTTTAGGGCTCCAAATTTACTGGACTTGGGCTGCCTATTTTCAGCTTCCTTCTTCACTTGGGTTGGGCCCAAAGTATCCAAGAACTTGTGATGTATTAGGACCCTTTTAATATCCTCATTGGGCTGATCATATAATCATTTTATGATGCTAAAACATGGGCCAAACTTATATCCTTAACACGAACTTTATTCATAATCAAACTCGGACAAATTCAATGTCGAGCCTCGTGTCCGTTTAACTAACAAATTTAAGCTAAACAAGTAGGTGACTCACCTACTTGCTTCCTAATTCCTACAAGAACCTCAACTCTCTCACTTCATTTTAAGGCCGTAGTCTCCTCAATTCGACACAAAACTTGTATAGACTCGACCCTCTTAAGCGTTAGACGCACATATAGCCCATTAACACGAGATTCAAACACTTTTAAAAATTAGCGCTAATTTGACCAAACCATGTCATGTTTCATTTTATAGTATTAGTATTGTAACATGTGGGGTGTTACATCCTCCCTCTCTTAGGAACAACTGAATAGCTTAACCAAGTTTAAACCTTAGTTACATAAACATTTGATAACACATTAAGTATTCAATCACACGTACCTATTAGTGCCCCAATTTTGCATGTTGGACTTCCTCTTTAGCTTCAAATAAGTAAGGATATTTCGATTTCATCGCATCCTCGACCTCCCAAGTTATTTCTTCCACTTGCTGGTTCCTCCAAAGTACTTTAACTAAAGCTCTTTCTTTATTCCTTAGCTTCTTAACTTAACGATCTAGAATAGAAATAGGTACCTCTTCATAGGTGAGATCTCCTGTAACCTGCATATCCTCAATAGGAGTGATACGGGATGGGTCACCTATGAATTTTCGAAGCATTGGCACATGAAAAACTGGATGCACCATTGAAAGCTCTTGGGGTAGCTCTAGTTCATATGCAACCTGCCCGAACTTCTTAATAATCTGATATGGCCCTATGTAGCGTGGACTCAGTTTTCCTTTCTTAGCAAATCTCATAACCCCTTTCATTGGAGACACCTTTAAAAATACCCAATCACCTACTGAATATTCCAGTCCTCTTCTCCTGGCATCCGCATATGATTTGTGCCAAGTTTGGGCTGCTTCTAGTCGCTGTTGTATCATCTTAACTTTTACCATGGCTTGTTGTACTAGATCTGGCCCAAGTAAGGTGGTTTCACCTACTTCAAACCATCCAATTGGCGATCGACATTTCCTTCCATACAAAGCCTCATAAGGTATCATCTTGATACTCGCGTGGTAGCTATTATTATAGGCAAACTCAATAAGTGGCGAAATGGTCCACTCAACTACCTTTAAAATCTAATGCATAAGCTCGCAACATGTCTTCAAGTGACTGAATAGTGCGTTCTTCTTGATCGTCTGTTTGAGGGTGGAATACTATGCTCAAATTCACTTGTGTCCCTAAACTTCTTTGGAAGGACTGCCAAAACTTTGCAGTGAATTGAGCTCCTCGATCAGATATAATGGAGATTGGGACTCCATGTAG
>JAABOM020121618.1:0-22463 GCA_011800125.2 Solanum clarkiae | reverse complement strand
ATCGCCCTCCCCCTCTTCATCCTACTAATAGCCCGTCTTACCTCTTCAACTCTGAATCTCCTGCAGTACCCAAAATCCCGATGGCTTTCGAAGTGTGCCAACTCACCCAGCTCAATAACTCTATCTTTTTTTTCATTTAAATGTCTATGAAAGTACATTTGCCACCTTAATTTAATGGCAGTGTCATCTACCAACACCTCGCCCTCCTCGTCCTTGATACACTTCACTTGGTCCAAGTCGCGGGCTTTCCTTTCTCTTACTTTAGCGAGTCTATACAATCTCTTGTCCCTGTCTTTATCACCTAACTCCTTATAAAGTCGCTCAAATGCTGCTGACTTAGCCTTCGTCACCGCCATCTTAGCTTCTGACTTAGCTTTCTTATAGATAACCTTAAGCTTTTGCTTTTCATCTTCAACCCTACACTCTAACCACTCTATGTACGCAACCTTCTTACCATTCACTTTAGCCTGGACTTCGTCATTCCACCATGAATCGCCCTGACGTCTGCCAAAGATCCCTCTCGAAACCCCTAAGACCTCAGTAGCTACCTTTCTTATGTAACTAGTCGTCGTGTCCCACATACTGTTCACACTATCTTCACTACTCCACGCCTCTAAGTTTCTTAACTTTTCTTCCATCTCGCGAGAAAGGGTAGGAGTAAGGCCCCCCATCTAATCCTAGTTTGGGCATACACAACCTTCTTCTTCTTTTCTCTCTTGATCTCCACATCCATCACTAAAATCCTATGTTGAGTGGAAATATTCACTCGGAATAACCTTGCAATTCTTACATAAGCTTGTATCGCCCTTCTGGAGAAGAAGGTAATCTATCTGAGTCTTAGCTACCGTATTACGGAAGGTAATCAAGTGGTCTTCCCTCTTTGAGAAATACGAGTTGGCAATTACTAACTCAAAGGCTTTTGAAAATTCCAAGAGAGACGTCCCACTTCTATTCCTCTCCCCAAAACCAAAGCTTCCATAAACACCTTCAAACCCACCAGTAGTTGCCCCGATATGCCCATTAAAGTCACCCCCAATGAAAAGTTTTTCTGTCTCCAGTATGCCTCACACAATCTCATCCAGATTCTCCCAGAAGAGCCTTTTTACTTCCTCATCTAGGCCTACTTGGGGTGCATAAGCACTAACTACGTTCACCACATGTCTATCGACCACCTGTTTGATAAATATCATCTTATCATTAACCCTCCTAACCTCAACCACATACTCCCTCAGATCCTCATCTACTAAGATACCCATACCATTTCTATCCTTAGAACAACCTGAGTACCACAACTTAAACCCATCCACATCCCGAGCCTTGGTACCTACCCACCTGGTCTGCTGAACACACGCTATATTAATATGTCTTCTCTTAAGACACTTCACTAGCTCATTGGAAAAATAAGTTCTGAAAATTTCTGACTATCAGCCTCTATGATGGATCTTACGAGCGTAAGTCATTGCACGACCCATAAGTTTGTTTATTGAACCTGGGACAGACTAGGCGAAATATGAGATTTTTAGGGACTCGACTTACGACTTATCAGATGGCCCATAAAAAGGCTTAGGAGCCATACAATGTGTCATGGATTTTAGGATAAAAAACAGTCTCTGAAGGTTCCAAAGTGATAACATATGAAACCTTTTCTATGGCTCGTAAATTGGAGCACGACTCGTAAATAGGGTCTCCTGGTCCTGTTCGGCCAAATTTTAAAAAGTGGCAATTTCAAAATTTGTTGTTTGTTAAAGTCTAAAATACAGCTTTTTACCCCTTCAAGGGACCCATATCAGTATAAACAAGCCTAATCTATTCATTCTTTTCCATTTCAAAAATATTTGAAGTCCTAAAACTCTCTCAAGCCTCCCTAAGAGCTCACGCAAGGCCAAGCTAGGGTTTCGATTTCTTCATCACCGAATCAAATTTTTCTCGATTAAAATCACTAAGGTATACGGGTTTTAATTGTGGGAACCTTCCTCCCACAAGCTCAACCATTCTTTTTCTAAATCTATTTCCAGTTATGGGTATTTATGAAGGCTCTACGAACTCTTTTTCATGATATGGTTATGAAGGAACTTATGATGATATTATGATGAGTATTATCCTATTTCGACTTTGTGTAACATTATGAAATGATAAGTCTTTGACATATGTGATTTAAGATGTGGGTTCAATGTACCCTAACTATGCTTTGCTATTTTATGGTGGGTTATTTCGCATAATTTGAAAAAAAACATTTCATTATTTTATCATGTTTAAAGATGTTGGTTTCACATGATTTTGAGCATGTATGCATACTCATCATGTTTTATTAAATTACTTACCAAGCTCCATATGTTGACAAAGACCTTGCAGTGAGATATGTTATTTGGGATTGATATGAATTGTGAAGGCCTATTATGTATTCATGGATTATGAGAATATTGTGAAAGCCATGAAAAGTTATGAAGCCCTATATTTGATATGATGAAGCTTTGATTTTGAAAAGCTACTCAATAATGATATTATAAAATATGATGCTTTGTGTATTATGATAATAAGTATGATTTGGAGTATTCCTTGGGATTGTGACCTAGCTCCGAGAGGACCTTGGTAGATAACCATGGTCCCATAACTATGTTGCCACAATATGTTAATGATTTAGCTAATGGAAGATAGCTTTAGTTGTATAATTTACCAAATTGAGTGGTGTTCCCATATGACACAAGTGAATCGAATACCAAAATGGGTGGTGTTCCCATAAGGTTAATAGGATGTTTGTGTTGAAAAGGGTGGTGTTCCCATAAAGTCATTATGAGGCACTTTTCGAAAAGGATAGAGTTCTCATAAGGTAATTGTTTGGTTTTACCCTGGCAAAGTAGATCACTCCTAGTCTAGTGTGGAGTGAACATCGGGATTTCAGGTAGTAGCTCACTTAGTCTTATTTGTTGGTTATGGTCCCATCCCATCTATGTACGATATGTCATATGATTTGATGATTCATCATGCATATTTTGACTATGGCATTGAGCATGCATGACATATTGATCTTATAGTTATTGATTACAATTATGCATATTGTTTAACTGTGGCTTATGTTCCTTATTGCACTACACCCCACATACTTTAGTACATTCCAAGTACTAATACATACTCTGCCTATATGATCTCACTATGTAGGAAGTGAAGCTCCTTTCCTTCCTCCTCCTCCATACAACTAGACGTTCTAGTTGAAGATTTCTTGGTAAGTCCTCCACATTTGTGGACATAATCCACTTACTTTCTTACTTTGTTTAGACTCATTTATTTTTGGATACTATCTTTTGAGGGTGAGCCCGGAGATGTCTTGGACCCCATTTCATAGACGATTAGAGGTGTTGTTGGATCTTGTTATGGCTATGTATATTTGAGCTCGGCTCTTATGTTTTGGAATTGTGGAAGAATTTATTGTTCCTTATTCCTTTTGCTTGCTTGTTGCATGATGATGACAATGAGATGAAAGTCCCAAATCCCTAATTGTCCTATAGCATTAGTCATATTTACCTTCCCCTTAGATTTATTTGCGATGTGATCCGTGCTTATCCTCTTCCCCACAACATCCCCATAGTGTGAGTCCAAAGCCCTGCTTTCCCTTAAAAATTATATATTACATATTTGTTGCTCTTCTATGCTTTAGCGAAAGCAAGGATGGGTTATGAATGCTTTGAAGCTTGTTTGGGGTTCCTTCGGGCTCCCCATTTGTCGTGGCAGATCTAGGCTTTGGTCTTGGTTCATGAGAAGGAGTGAATGCCTTAGTGATAAGTCTAAGACTTTAACAATAACATATCCTATTTATCTGACAATAAAGAGGGGGACTCGAGCCCACCAATTGTCAATCTCAACAACATGGGGCAACACTCCGATACTCTGACATATGTATCTCAATGCACCAATGATCATGAATCCTTAGGCTCAAAATATAATCGACAAGGGGTGGGACTTTAACCCATAATAAGAAACATAGAGGATGGGTCCTAATCTCAAATGATGTACTGATGTGCTGCCAAAATACAACACATTTGATGCTTAAAATCTAGGATTTTGTGCTTTTTCAATGTGATGTTTGTGGGTTTTATGTGTTTATGTGTTTAGAGTTTTAGGAATACAGGTTGGCCATGATTTGGCGCAAAATTAAATAAGATTGCCGGATTTTGATGATTTACGAGACTCTCTATGGATCGTGGAGAATTCTACGAGTCATAGAGGAAGTTTTGTGACAAATTTCAGTTAGGGATGAATTCTGAAGATCAGCTCAACGAGACATGCATATAAGTCATAATGATAGGTTTCATGAGGATTTTCAGTGAAGGCCAATTTGATGAATTTGAAGCCTATGAACATGAAGTACGAGACATAAATCACTTTACAAGTTCTGATGTTGTGTCGTAGAAGAGAAGTCTAGAATTCTAAAAGCTGACTATGAGACCCCAACTATGAGCCATAGAAGACACTACGAGTCGTAGAGACATTTCATAGAGTCTGCCCACCAGTTTTTCTATTTAATTTAGGACTTAATTTTAATTACTATAGATAGTATGTTTATGTTATTTTTCACAAGAGGACGTCATTATTCAGAAGTTTTAGGGTTTATACATGGAGAACTTAATACTTGGGAGAGAATATAGTGAGAAAACGTTTATGGGTAAACTTGATCTTCAATCTTGTGATTCTCACCAATCTTGGATCTGGTTGATTTCAATTCAATTGTATAAGTGTTTAATTATGTTTTCTCAATTCATAATTACTTCATCCATATATAGGATGAGTAGCTAAATCCACAACTAGGGTTGTGGGAACCATGAAGAAATAATAATGTAAACTTGGGTAATTTGCAATTCTTGGATTGGGTATATGCATGTATTAATCAATTCTCTTTGTTTTGCATGCTTTTTAGTGGTAGCCAACTTTATAACCCACCTACTATTAGTGATTGGACCAAGGTAATAACGAATAGGAAAAGAGATTGATTAAACAGGATTTGATTGATATGTTCTCTTCTAATCAACTGAACTGAGCCAAGGGGAGGTTGTGCTGGGACTTATAGGTAATGGTTAGTATTACATACTATGGAGATAGGCCAAGTCGCATAGTGAAATTTGCCTCTCACCTTTGACCAAAGGGCTTGGTGAACTGGGTTATTTGGTGATACTAAGTTAGGGAATAATGGGGAACACAATACCTTAGTTGCTCTCTATTATTGATTGTCTCTCGTGATAGTTAGTTTAGTTTATTTTCTTATTGATTATTGTAAACCCCCCTCCCCCTTCAGGAATTGAGTTGGTTAACTACTTCAGTTACTTATTGGTGAATTTGTCTTGAGTCTACGTATTACATGTGGGTTCGACCCTAACTTTTGTTAGCTTTTATATCTTCACAACGACCATTTTATCCTCTAAAAAGGAGGTATAACTTGGGTGACATCAAAAATTTTAGTGTCGTTTCTAGGGAATACAACTAGATTTAGGTTGATTCATTAAGTAATTTGAGTGTTAATCCTTAGTTCCCTTTATTATACTTTTGTTTTTGTTTCTTTGCAGGGTGTACAAGTAATGTATGCCCAATACTAGGAGTCTAGGCAATCCCTTAACTCCACTTGATCTAGAGATCCATCAAACTATAAAAAGAATGGCCCAAGAAAATGTCAAAAATGCGGCTAATGCAGTCTTGAATCAGGATAATAATGATGATGATCGGAATAACAACCCACCTCTTTTGGAGGATGTTCCATAGCCTCGGAGTTCAATGCCAATGCTTACCAGTGGAATTAATACAAGTTGAACCCCATGGTTATAGATGTGACAGGAGCTATTGTGTTGCCACCACTATCGGCAGATACAAAGTTCACAGTCTCTAGTGGGTTATTTCAAACACTATAGAACCATGGGCTATTTGTGGGCTTACCATCAGAGAATCCACATAGCAACTTGCACAACGTGGAATTTGTTTGTAGAGTACGATAGGAACATAGAATCTGTATATGGATGCTGTGGGACTTTGTGTCTTCCTATATCTTTCATGGGCAATGCTGCATTATGGCTATCTAAGCTCCCGCAGAGGTCAATCACCAAGTGAATAGAATTGTAGAGGGCTTTCTTAGCAAGGTAATTTATCAAACCAAATAGGCTCAAACTAGAGGACCAGATAAATCATTTCAAGCAATGCCCTGGTGATTCAATTCTTGACACATGGGAGCAATTTAATAGATGCTTAAGGTATGCATTGGACCATGACATGTTGGGGAATGTTCTGGTGGAGAATTTCTACCAAGTTCTAGATGTTCATAGTCAAGAATGTGTTGATGCCCTCTTAGGGGGTCTTTTTGTTGAACAACCATTTACAAAAATTTTTAAGCACATGAACACCATATGGAAGCCCAGGAATAGACACCTAGCAGATCGTATAAGCACTGACAAGCAAAAATAAATGACAGATATCGTTAGTATGCTTGATCAGAATAAAGTTAACCTGGAGATGCTAATGAAGTAGGGAGATTGTATGGACAACAGGATAAATAATTGTTATGTACCCCCACACAATCATGATATGGGAGATGGGAACTTTAGGATTAAGGGGATGCTTGACTAGTTGTTAAAGAGGGTAGACACTTATGATGGGACATTGAAAGAGATCAAGTTCGACATTGAACTTCAGTATTGAGGGGATGCTTGACTAGTTGTTAAAGAGGGAAGATGTTCAAGATGGGAAATTGAAGGAGATCAAGTCTGACATTGCTAAGATAAACATTAGAGTGGACCAACACTCTGTGGCAATTCAAAAACTCAATAGTCAGTTTGGACTTGTGTCAACGCGATTGGATCAGACTCGAAGAGGCATGATGATAAACACCAAGAAGGAGGAAAAGTTTGGTGATAAGGGTGCACCAAAGGTTGAGGAAGCCTGATTACTCAAGCTAGCTAATTCATTTCATGACAATAAATTAGGCGCTACTTGGGAGGAAACCCAAGGTTTTTTATGAGATTGCATAGTTATAGGTTTATTTTTCAGTTTTTGGATTCATAGGTAGTTGTTTTCTTGTGTTTTGATTGTTATTTTGGACTATGGGTTGGTTGCATATAAGGTAATAGTGTATTTCGTGACGAGTATGCAGGTACAGGACTAAATCAGCAAACTTGGCTGAGAACAGCATCAGGTTTAGTCTCTATGACTGGGTCTATGAGTCGTAAAATAGTTTACCACTCGTACCTATCTCGTAGAGATTTCCAGTAAGCAGGAAAAGTGTGCACACTAAATCTACGAGCCAACTTTATGATTTGTAATCAAAATATGAGTCATGAATGGGGTTCGTGGATCCCAAGTAATTTCTTGAAATTTTATAAGTATAGAGGGTTGTATGAAACCATCACTTATGAGCCGTAGAGCTATCTACGACTCATAATAGAGATTTCGTAGACCCAGGCCCAGTTAATTTTCAAACGACCTGGTAAAATTATAAAAGGAGGGTCAAATTGTTTTGACCCCTATTTGACCTAAATTGACTAAAATCACCAACATACCCCTCCCCTAAAACATCCGATCAATTTCCAACCACCGTGACTTGTTTTCCGATGAAATTTTTGGGATTTAGGGTTTTGTGATCATTCAACTCTCTCTCTCTCTCTCTCTCTCTCTATCTATCTCTCTCTCTCTTCAAATTAATCTCCACTCTTAGTAAGTTCTCAATTTAGTTTTACCCTTCATTTGCCTTGTTTAAATGACTGAGTTGATGATTACGATTTGTATGGTGTTTAAACATGAAATCCTTGTTGAATTTGAATTGTGTTATATGAAATTGGGTTGCCCTTAGTTGAATTACTAATTGTTTCTGGAATCGAGCATTTTGGTCTTATGAATGCTACTTATTTATGCCTATTGAATACAGTCCACGAGTCGTAATTACCCCTTGTGGGAAACTCCAAAATTTCATGTTTCTGAGTATCTATCACACATGACCTTCTATGAATCGTATATCATTTGACAACTCATAGATAGGTCTCTTAGATCCTTATCTAGATTTAATTATTCAGTGGGATAGTCGTACCTCGTCCAGTAGACTTTTCTAGTAACAAAACTTATTTTGAATCCTGGTCTACGATAGCACTTTATGACTCATACTATCACCTACGAACTGTAAAGGTACTTTTGTACAGCCGATCTGCAACTGAACTCAGGTAATTTTTGCATACCATTTCTTGATTCTTAGGGCTAACCATGGTTCGTTTATGTTTATGTTTCAGGTATTATGGCCACAAAAGGTAGGCATACTGAGATTGAGGTACTAAGGAGAAAGCTTAGGGATGAGCCTTTAGATGACAAACATTTGGGTGACGAGCAAACCCCTCAGCTGAATGGGTTACTAGAGATCCTTGATGTCAAACCAGACCTAAATGCTGCGATAGCAAAGACCAAAGCCACAACCAGAGTTGGGTGTATTCAAGCTCCAGTTGTTAGTCTTTGAAAGTCTGAAGAGGGAGGTCATGACGAGAGTGGGAGTAGCATGCCATAGATGACGCTATTTACAGAGGATTCCAGTTCTGAGAAGGGTTCTAAGGAAGGAGCAGATGTTGAGTCCTTTGTCAAACCATCATCATCAGCAGCACCAGATGCCTCTACTAATTAATGGTGTGTCGAGGGCATGGAGGCGATATATTTGGAGGGCATATAGCTAAAGGAGCAGGCAAACTGACCCGTTCTATCTTTGAGGAGTCCAGGGTTATAGCTGATGGACTTAGCCATGTCTTCGTTCTATAGGACAAGAAGATTCGTTATGGGAACATATGGCTGATAGAGTCTCTTGGTCGGTACTCTCCGATACTGCTGAGGGAGTTTTATGCATCTTACGCAGCCACCATCCAGCTTGTTCTTCCCAAGGGGAAGAAACCTCTCACTTAGCCCAGGCTAATAGAGACACGAGAGAGATGTCAGCGAGTGGACATTTCAGAGGAGACCATCCGTCATATGCTTTTTGGTCCCGAATCGTGTGCCCTTAGATCCATTACAGAGTTCAATTACAGAATGGGGCAGTCTTGGAACCTACTTATTATGAAGGATCCTGAGCATCGAGCCACATTATTTAGATGGGTGGCTAGTTATATTGCAGAGCAGGGTCTGGAAACTATTGGGTTACCACTCACACGGAGACTATTATTAAGGCTTCGCTCAGCTTCCCCACTAAATTTTGGTGGTCTATTGTTCATTCTCGCACCCGATCGACGCTTGAAGACAATACTCTTATGATGGAGCATGCTGTTTTAGTTGCCAGCATCTAAGCTGGCTATAACATTGATTGGGCTCACCTCATCATCGAGTAGATATATGAGGCCATGCTAAAGAAGGCCACCTCCATCCCTTTCCCTTGTTTGATCTACAGACTCGGTGTAGAGTCTAGGGTGGAGATACTACACTAGCTGGACTGGTTGGTAGAGACCCAACACACTTTACAGCCTAGCCTGATCAAGGCTGATGAGAACCCGGTGGCACTCCGGCGAGCACAACTTCTACCTCCGCCAGAGATGTTGGCCCCTACGCCACCGCCTGAGGATTCTGAGAGAGACAGCACCACTGCTGCTACTACTAGAGAGAAGAGACCTTCACAGCATCATGCAAATGAGGAGAGGGATCCCACTATTGCTGCTACTGCACCAGAGGCCACTACTTCACAAACTCCTACAACAGGCATAGTCTATGTATCCGCAACATCCATACAGGCCATGGCATAGTGATTAGCACATGCTGAGGCACAATTGACTTAGT
Source organism: Solanum clarkiae (assembly GCA_011800125.2). Taxonomy (NCBI): domain Eukaryota; kingdom Viridiplantae; phylum Streptophyta; class Magnoliopsida; order Solanales; family Solanaceae; genus Solanum; species Solanum clarkiae. The sequence continues at coordinate 12,698 of JAABOM020121618.1, read as the reverse complement.
TGATTAGGCCATGGGTTTGGTAGGATATCTCAGACTCAGAGGGTCGGATACAGGCCTTCACGATCGCTACTATTTAGGATCGTATTTCTGTTGTGGATGCCCGCATCGACGCCTTCGAGGACAGGGTGCATAAGAGATTGGTTGAGGCCTGGCCTTCAGATTTGTCAGCTATGCAATAAAGATCCAACAACTCAGGGCTAACTTGATAGCATCACCAGTGGCACCAGTCACGCTACCATAGACGATATCTCCGGTGTCGAGGTTTGATTAATTTGCTCCTGACAAGCCTACCCATTCTTCCCTCGGGAAGAGGCCTTTCATAGATAAGGATCCAGAGGATAGATGTGTACGTGCGAGGAGGTCAAAGGAGAAGGATCTCTAGCATGCCTTGAGAGAGTCGAGGTGTGATGAGGAGATTAGACGAGCTGGAAAGGAGGATCAGCTGAGGGGTATTGGCCCCTCCAGACGAAGTACTATTATTGAGGAGAGCCCTCTGCAGGAGCGGGATGGCTAGACTCAGCCAAAGATCGACCCTTAGGCACCCAGGTATGTTTTTGACCCCTTTTATGTGTTTCTTTTTCTTGATTTTGTGAATTTTGGGACAATGCACATCTATTTCGATGAGGTGTGGGTAGTTATGGGCGTCCATGAACTATGAATAGCTTATGGTCCATAACTACACCAATTTTTGATCCTGAGGTTTTCTTGCATGTGTTCTTTGTCATCGTGGATATTTAATTTCTGTTGAACTGGCATGTTTAGGATGTTTAGATAATATGTGTAGCATCTAGTACTAATATTTATGGAATATAGCATGTTTTTATGTTTTGTTTTGAAAAATGGTATCCACCAAAAATTTTGATTAGTAGTTAGATAGTAACCAAGCATGATTAGGTGTTTGACAATATCTGTTCTGATAAGTCAGGGTAAATTGAGATGAGATGCACGATCAGTGAGTCTTTTGTTGTATGCAATGCCGTGAGAGTGTGAGCTTATTTTTCTAGATTCATGTATTTTGTGCTAATTCAGAACTTTCCTTGTTACTCTAAGTTAGATTGTAGACTGAATGGATTAGGAAATGATCTTAGGTCTTTGCTCTGAAATAGTCCACTTTAGCCTAAAAATAACCAACCAAATGATGATATATCCCTTGCTTCAAATATTTAAGCCTTATATGTACCAATTCTTTCTAAACACCTAATTAACCTAGCCTTATCCAGTGAAAAATCCTGAACTTGGCCCTGGTATTTCCTTGAGCATTGTGAACCTTGACTAAGGTAAAAACCCTAAGTTGAGGGTGGCTACAAAAGTAGCCTTGGTTCGGGGAAGATATATTGTGTACTTTACCGCAGGCTAAAAGTCTAAGTTGAAGGTGGATGGTGTAAGGGTAAAAGCACAAAAATAAGAGTGTGAGTTAGGAAGGAGGAGAAAAAGAAGAAAAATCATGTATCGGGTGCAAGAAAAATAAAAAATGCCTTAGATTGAGCTACAAAACAAAATGAAGCATAAAAATAAGGCAACAACAACAACATTACCCCAATGCCTCAAAGGTTCCCGCCCTTTGCGGGGTAAGGGGTGTCGGATGTACGCAGCCTGACCCCTATGTTTAAAAACATAGTGCGACTGTTTAAAAATAAGGCAAAAAGTTGAAAAATGAGAAGAAAGCACCCGACAAAAATCGAATAATGAAAAAGGGAGAATAAGGTGAAAATGACAGAGTTGGTGGGGCAAAATTATAGAAAAATACAGTTTCAAGGAGGGCTATTAGTCACTATTTTCCTAAAATATCATACCAAAGCATGCTGAGCCTACGTTACAAGCCTAGTAAGTCTTAGAGTGATCCTAGTCCAGTTAGTTGAAGGTCTGAGTTATGAGTATAGGGGCAAGCCTATGGTATTAGTCATTATGCATGAATATCTTTTGTAAGAGTGAGTGTTTTTGCACAGTCCAAAGGTTAAACATAAAATCATCATTGTGTCAAATATGGGACTTCTTTCTGGGAGAACCCTTGCATTGCATTGTTAGTATTTGACTATTCAGTGATTGTGGACTGTTGATAGCCCCTTGCTTATCATAGTTGTGTTGTCATATGCACCAGTTTGCATTGGTTTGCTAAATAGCTATCTGATCCTATTTTGAAAAGCTGGTGTGGTATCTAAGTTTGAGATGTATATGATGTATGCATTTAGATTGAGTCTCTGTGTTACTGTATTGTCCATTTAGATTGAGTCTGTCGCTTAAGGATAAGCAACAATTTTAAGTTGAAAGTGTTGATCTGCTCCCAAAATACAACACAATGATCCTTAAAACTTAGGATTTTGTATGTTCTCAATGCGATATTTGTGGGTTTTATGTGTTTTTGCGTTTAGATTTGTAGGAATATAGGCTGGCCAAGATTTGGGGCAAAATTGCATAAGATTGCTAGTTTTTGATGATTTATGAGACCCTCTATAGATCGTAGAGCATTCTACAAGTCATAGAGGAAGGTTGTAACAAATTCAAGGAGGGATGGATTCTAAAGATCACCATAACGAGACATGCATACAATTCATAGAGCATTCTATGAGTCATATTGATATGTTTGGTTAAGGATTTCCAGTGAAGGACAATTTGATGAAGTTGAAGCCTACGAACATGAAGCACGAGTCGTAAATCACTGTACGAGTGGTGAAGTTGTATCTTAGAAGAGAAGTCCAGAATTCCAAGAGCTGACTATGAGACCCCGACTATGAGCCGTAGAAGACTCTATGAGTTGTAGAGACCTTTCGTGTAGTCTACCGACCAGTTTTTCTATTTTATTTTGGTCTTAATTATAATTACTACAAATAGTACTTTTAGGTTATTTTTCAGAGGAGGACATCATTATTCAGTATCTTTAGTGTTTGTACTTGGAGAACTCAATACTTGGAAGAGAAGATTGTGAGAAAACACTTGTGGGTAAATCGATCTTCAATCTTGTGATTCTCACCAATCTTGGATTTGCTTGATTTCAATTCGACTGTCTAAGTATTTAATTATGTTTCTCAATTCATAATTTTTTCATCTACACATAGCATGAGTAGCCAAATCCACAACTAGGGTTGAGGAAACCATAAAGAACTAACAAAGTAAATCTGGGTAATTTGCAATTCTTAGATTGGGTATATGCATGTATTAATCAATTATCCTCATTTTGCATGTTTTCTAATGGTGCCCAATATTAGAACCCGCCTAGTGTTACTGACTGGACCAAGGTAGTAATGAATGGAAAAAGAGATTGATTAATAGGATTCGATTAATGTATTCTCATCTAATTAACCGAACTGGGCCAAGAGGAGTTTGTACTGGGAACTATAGTTAATGGTTAGTATTTCACACTATGGAGAAAGGCCAAGTCGCATGGTGAAATTCACCTCTTACCTTTGACCAGAGGGCTTGGTGGACTTAAATTATCATCCTGTATGCTATACACTCGACAAGAACTAGGTTATCTGGTGATACTAAGTTGGGGAATCATGAAGAACACAATACCCTAGTTGATATCTATTATTAATTGTCTCTTATGATAGTTAATTTAGTTATTTTCTTATTGATTATTGCAACCCCCCTTTCGGGGAATTGAATTGGTTAACTACTTGAACGTGAATTTGTCGTAAATCTACGTATTCCCTTGTAACGAGCCAAGCCTAGGGCCTAGACGTGACACAGCGAATGAGAACCCGAAGGGACACCAAACAAGCCTCTTAGCATATCATTTACACATCCTTTGGTCGCGAAAGCAATTAAACAACAACAAGAGAGTATAAAAAAAAAGATAAAAGGACTAAGGGAAAGTCTTAGATAACCATAAACAATCAAGAGTCAAGAGCATAGCATAATTACATCACTTAACATAAGCAAGAGTAGCATAGCTCGTGTCTCTGACTTGAGGACTCACCAAAGCTTATCTTGAAGATATAACAACTAGCCACGTGGAGGATAATTATCAAGAGCGTTGGTTCCTACATGATAACATCATGTAGGCAGAGAGTATGTGATAGTACGTTGAATGTACTAAGTATGTCGGATGCAATGCAACAAGAGATACGCAACATAGTCAAAATGCATAAACATAGGCAATGGGTAGTCTAATAACAATATGGAATGCATGATCAATGCTTGAAGTAAAACATGCTTGTATAGAACATATTACAGGTGTAAGAAGAGACCATCATCATAGACCAAGAAAACTAGTTCTTGGAATCCAAGGCATACCACCCCTTGTAAGGTGATTGAGGTATCTACCCCTCAATTGGTAGTACAGGCTTACCACCACCATCCCCTCGATAAAGCGATTGAGGTATCTACCCCCCGACATGGCATTATGGTCTTACCCTCCCTCCCAACATAGCAGTATGGGCTTACCACTCCGCAACGTGGTTGTACAGGCTTACCACCCCCCGACAAGGCGATTGAGGTATCTATCCCCCAATATAGTAGTACGAGCTTACCACCCCCAACAAGGCGATTGAGGCTTAATACCCCCTCAACAAGGTGATTGAGCTTAACACCCCCCCAACAAGGTGTGGCGAATTTACAACATCACAGATACATTTTATGAATTCAAAACAAACATACATTTCTTTCATCATCATAAAGTCACTTGACTCATAGGCCATGCAATAGATCATCAACAACTCAAGAATTCTTAACTGGACATTTTATCAAAAACTTGGAGGGTATGTAATGCTAGTTCAAAATCATGAAATTCAAGAGTGAAATTATGTGAAAAAACTTAACGTAAAACAACCCAACAACACTTGGTAACAGCCTCATGCAAAATACATTGAAGCCCTTCACCAATTCTCATAATAGATCATAAATTCATAGCTCAAAACATGTTTAAATAGTCAACACTTTATGAAACGCCAACATAGTTTATAATAAACTTTTGTAATAAGAGATGCCCATAGATAATCCGACTTGAAAACATGCAATTTACATAAAAAGGAAGGTTGGGCACCATGGTTGAAACCCATATACCTAAACTTCGGGGATTTCATTAATGAAGATTTGAATGAGAACTTGAAGCTTGAATGAATTTCTTGAGATCCAGAGATAAGTTTGTGACACTTGAATTTGGAAGAAATATTTGGCTAAGTGTTAGAGAGAGTTTTGGGAGGGTGTGAGTGATATGGGGTTGAAAAATGACTAAGTAGAGGTGATTTTATGCATAGGGGGCTTAGGCCCAAGGCCCCAAAACCATAGGACAAAACAGTGTAAAATAGGAATAAAATGCACTGATCCGTGCCTTAAACGCGTCGTGCCAGGGGCGCGAATTCTCTTTGTTTTTTGTGAATTTTGGAAAATGAAATTTTGCTACGGTTGCTCTAAAATTTGGGTTATACACATTTTCCACGCAATTTTGCCTCCCGATCACGAATATGAAGTCGTATTTTCAATATCATGCACAAATTTTTAGATATATAAAAATTACGATTATGGGCATTTTCGAGGCATGTTTTCGGGAACTTTTTGGGGTGTTTCAATATCTTCCCCTTTGGAACATTCATCCTTGAATGTCAAAGAAATGTATTTAAGAGAAGTAACCAAGATGATTTTATCCCAACACATGAATGCAATAATGCAATTAAATATCATTTAAAAAATCTCAACATAAGTGTCAAAATCATCATAACCTTGTCAATATAAACATTAATCCATGCAAATGATATAAGAACTGAAACTTAAAACTTGAAATCATGTAGAAGACTTAAATTAGTACCTTAGGCTTGAGTGGAGTGGAAGAAATAGGGATATTGCTTTAGCATGTCTGCCTCGGCTTCCCATGTGGCACTTTCAACTTGTTGGTTCCTCGTAAAGACCTTAACGGAAGCTATATCCTTCTTCCTCAACCTCGTCACTTATCCACCCAAAATTTCTACCGGGACCTTTCCATAAGTCAAATTGTCTTCAACAACACTTACAACATCTAAAGGCTCAACAGCACTTGGGTCACCCACACACTTCCTCAACATAGACACATGGAAGACCGGATGAACCATATTCATATCATTGGGAAACTCCAACTCATAGGCCACCTTACTAATCCTCCTCAACACTCTATGAGGACCCACAAATCTTGGACTCAATTTACCCTTCTTACCAAAATGAACCACACCCTTCATGAGTGAGACCTTCAAATAGACCCAATCACCAACCTTAAATTCAAGATCCCTTCTCCTACATCGACATAGAACCTTGTCTACTTTGGGCTGTTTTCAGTCTTTCCCTTATCAACTTCACCTTCTCCATGACCTCCATAACCAGATCCGAACCTAACAAAGCCATCTCCCCCACCTCAAACTATCCAACCGGGTGTCTACAACCTCTACTATAGAGAGCCTCAAAAGGAGTCATACCAATGTTTGAATGATAGCTATTGTTGTGAGCAAACTCAATGAGTGGAAGGTGTTCATTCCAACTACCCTTAAACTCCAAAACACAAGCTCATATCCTCAAGAGTTTGGATAGTTCTCTCAGCTTGGCCATCCATTTGAGGGCGACAGGTCGTACTAAGCTTAACCTTAGTACCAAGACCTCTTTGGAAGGACCTCCAAAAGTGAGAAATGAATTGAGCACCACAATCTGAAATGATAAACAATGGCACCCATGCAATCTAACCAACTCATGAACATACAATTTGGCATTATCTTTGGCAACATAAGTAGTCTTAACCGATAGGAAATGAGCCAACTTTGTCATTCTATCAACCTAAACCCAAATAGAATCAAGATGCTTCCTAGTCTTAGGAAACCCAACCACAAAATCCATGTTAATTTCCTCCCACTTCCTAGTAGGAATCTCTATATCATGGGCTGGTCCACACAACCTTTGATTGTCGACTTTAACTTGTTGGCAAATATGACAACCAGATACAAACTTAGCAATATCCCTCTTCATACCACCCCACCAATACACTTCCCTCAATCACTATACATCTTTGTTGAATCAGGGTAATGGGTCTCATCTAAGACCTTCTCTCTCAATTTATCAACACTAGGCACATACAACCTACCTTGGTACCTAAGAGCACCATCTCCCCCTTGGGAGAAAACCTCTACCTTACCATCTCTCACCAAGGCCTTCAACTCTAATAAGGCAGGGTCATGGTCTTGCTCTAACTTGACCCCTACAACCAAATAAGAATCGGAACCATCAAAACCACTACACCACCATTCTCAACTTCATCCAACCTAGCCAACCGGCGCACTTCTCTAACCACCTCCTTGTTACCCATAATTCACACTTGTCACATTTAGCAACCAATCTCTCATCCCTCAAACTTTGCAACATCACTCTCAAATTACTCATAAACTTTTCTTCATTTCGGAAATAAATCAATATACCATCCACAAACTACCACATACATAACAAGTTAGGGTTTAAAGACCCTAATCATGAGATCCATAAACATAGCTGGTGCATTAGTCAATCAAGTAACTCCACCATGACTCAAAGTACCTACACTCCTTGTCCAAAAATGCATCTAGGGATATCACCCTCTCTCACTCTCATTTGGGGAAAAAGAAATTGGACCAAAAATAAATCTTAGAAAGGAAATGACTGGCCCCTTCTAGTTGGTCAAAAAGATCATCAATCCTTGGTATAGGGTACTTATTCTTTATGGGGACCCTATTAAGTTGCCGGTTATCAATGTACATTCTAAGAATAATATCCTTTTTCTTCAAAATTAACACTGGTGTACCCTAAGGTGATAGGCTAGGCCTAATAAAACCCTTCTCCAACAAATCCCTCAATTGCTCTTTCAACTTCTTTAACTCCGTCGTGGCCATACGGTAAGGGGGAATAGAACTGAGTTGAGTATAGAAAAGGAGGTCTATGCCAAAATCTATTTCCCTTTTGGGAGGAACACCGGGAAGCTCATGAGGAAAGATATCGAGGAACTCATTAACCACAAGAACCGACTCTACAGGAAGGATTTTAGACTCAACACCCCTAACCCTCACAAGATGATAGAGACACCACTTAGAAATTGACTTTTGGTATTTAATGCAAGAAATAAATCTACCTTTGACCACCATATCATGACTCTCCCACTCAAGGATGGGTTCATTAGAGAATTGGAATTTGACCCTACAGGTTCTACAATCAATAGAGGCATAATATGCATGCAATAACTCCATCCTAAGAATGACATCAAAATCCACCATATATCCAACTCAACAAAATGACAAGTCAATATTTCATGCAAAATGAATATGGAAGAATTTTCTTTAGACCCTCCTAACAACAATGGATTTACCAATAGGAGTAGACACTTCATATGGCTCACACAATAATTTGAGTTTAACATGAAGATTTTTGATAACAAAAGGAGTAATAAAAAAAGAGTGGTACCCGGGTCTATCAATGCAAATACATCAAAATCAAAACCTTTATCATACTTGTGAAGCACCATGCCAAGCCTAGTGACCCTTAGAGGGGTATGGTTGGAAACGTCGATGGTCATCTCGATAATCCTTACTAGCCCTTGGATAATGTCCTGACTCATGATCCTTTGCGCCATACTCGAAACATGCACTCGAACCAACCACACAATCTCTCAAATATTACCTCCCACATTTGTGACTCGCTGGGGAACTAGAACACCAACATCCTTTCCTTTCCCTTGAATATATGGGCAATTGGAAAGCTTGTGGCCCATCCTGCTACACCCAAAGCATACACCCATGTTCCTCCAACTTGTACTACCATATTTCCTCCCACATTTTTGGCATCTAGGATGAGTCACTCCACCATTGCTACCGGGCTTGGCATATGGAAGCCTACCTTCAATTTGGACTCTTCTCCTTCCTACCTTTGTGGCCACTAGGCACTCCCTCATCTTATGTCCATAACCACCACACTTGAAGCAATCCATAATTCTCGCCAAATACCTTCCTTGATGTTTCTTGCCACACTATTAACAATTGGCAAATGGGATCATCTTCTTCCCGTATTTGTGCACCGATAGTCTAGTAGAAGATGGTACATCACCAAATCCAGCCCTCTTAGCCTCAGTCTCCCTCCTATTATCCTTTGAATTCTTGGGAATATCGTCATGCCCCAAGTCCCGTTAGGATGGACTGGTACCTGTTGCCGGTAAGGCCCGGGAGAACCCACCTGTATCTATGCACTTTCTATATGTATTATAAGGGATTTTTACGTTGATATGCCTTTAAGAAAATAAACAGTGATAACAAGCCAAAAGGAAATGCACATGACTAGGCCGTTGGGGCCACGGTATCTAAAGTATGAGATTTGACCACACTTTAATTTACATAGTCTACAAAGCCTCTAGATAAGAAAAAGTAACTGATAAGGGTCAGGTCAAGCCCCACCTCGACTAACTGTACAATACAAGCATATAAACTCTAGACATGCAAAGCTCCGAAGCAACCTGGAGCTTGGTATCAACAATTGGATATCCTATACTCCTACTGGGGAGATCTACTAGCACATGTACCTGTAGCGTGGAATGTTGGTCTCCTGCAAGGGATGTCAGTACGGGATAATGTACTAAATATGTAAGGCAGGACATTCTGTACATGAAGTAACAACTCAAATAACAACTCAAATGAAACCATGCACTGGTGTAAAATTAGAGACCACCCTTGGTTATACTTTGGGATCATGTACTTTATGTTCTTTATATTACTTTACCTTTACTATATAATTTGTGCACAGCATATAACAAATGACCAACTGATTAGTGGTGAACTGCATCGGCATCGTCGCTGGCTAGGTTATTCCTTAACCCCTCAGGCTACCACCCGTGATAGGATCATCCCTGGCTAGGTGATTCTTCCACCCCTCGGGCTACCACCCACCAGTAAACAATATAATTTATCATTCAATTATCTTTGAGATGGTTCTTTTAGTGGTCACAATATTGGGGCTGTAGGACTGTATATGTAGCATGAGATATGTAGATAATCATACAAGACAATATGACAATGAAAAGAGTACGTTACATAAATAATGGAACGCGTATGAAATGGAATAACTCGTGAACTTTATTTAGTAACAAGAACCCATGTAACTTGGTATCCGAGCATGTATGCCGATTTGAAGGTGATTATGTATGGAAGCATATGAACATGTCAAAGAGTGGAGACACGGTTAATAGTTGTGTCAGAGTTGGCAAGTGCCTTTATGTGCCAAGGAAGAATCTAGATTTCATGCCAAGTAATACAAAATCAAGTAGCCTTACATACTTCGTTGTATGACCTTGTTACTACCTTGAAATGACCTTCCCTTCCTCCAAACACTTATCTACAGCATAGTAGGTGATAAAACTAGCATTAGCAGCCAATAGATACATCTTGGTTGCCCAATCACATAAAAAAAAATAAACAGGCTGCAAGCGGGTATTTATAAACCCGAGTGCATTCCTTCAACCTTTCCGCCCCTAATCGTATTTTTCTAAAACATATTTTAATGTACACACCACTTACAGCCTGTTTTAGTGCTATAACAACCTTACAACAGCCCACAAAGCACAACACATAACAATTCTACACAACCTAAAAATGGACAGCATAACGTTACCTTCCTTCGCCACATTTTGACGTCGAAAATTCCAAACCTATTCCAACTCTAACCAAATTGTTCCAAAAACATTTGCACATGAAAATAGACCTAAAAAGTCCTATAACAGAACTCAAGAAGTCATGAAGGATGTGAGCCAATAACCTTCCATCCAACAGTCCACAAGTTCCAATCAACATTACACTTAAGATAGCACAATAAAATGCATTTGTTAAATGAAACCAAAATCAGGGCAGCAACATTAGGGTAATATTTATAACTCAAATCATATTAAGAACATCAATTTCTCTTCATAAAAATGCCCAAAGAGCATAGAAAAGTCATTAAATAAAAGGCAAGTGTGTGGCAACTTTCTAAAAATATGTTGTCCCAAATTTCCAGCACAAACATACTAGCATATACTTGTTGTTTTTCATAAGAAAACCACACTAAACACATGTGTAAACTTACTTAGCACCAACTTCAAGGTGTAGATCTTTTTCAAGAACCCTAGAAGTCCCCTTGTAGCTGCTTGCTAGGTCAAGAAAGAAAAACACCAAAGTTTTGAGAAAGCTGAATTTTTGACAAGTTTAAGAGTGAATAAACATTGCTTATTATAACCCCTTTTTTGACATTTTGAACACTTAATACCACACATTATCAAGCTAGTTATCTATCAGCTTGGCCATTGCACTTGGCCCTAAATGGGTCTCCAAGTTGATGGGCTTGGGCTGCCTATTTTCCAACTTTCCCTTCACTTAGTTTGGGCACAAATGGTTAAGTGTGTTGTGATGTCTTTGGGACCTTTTTAATATCTTTCTCGGGCTGAAAATATAGTCCATGTGTGATGCTAAAATATGGGCCAAAGTCACATCCTTAACACGGACTTTTTTCATAATCGTACTTGCATAAATTCGATGTCGAGCGTCGTCTCCGTTTAGCTAGCAAATTTAAGCTAAGAAGTAGGTGACTCACCTGCTAGCTTCTTAAGTCCTACAAGCACCACAATTCTCTTACTTCATTTAAGGTCATGATCTCCTCAATTTGACACGAAACATGTAAACACTCGACCCTCTTAAGCATTAGACGCACATATCCCCCTATAACATGAAATTCGAGAACTTTTAAAATGGGTGCTAATTTGACCAAACCATATCATGTTTCATTTGCATTATACAAATACTGTAAGGTGTGGGGTGTTACATCCTCCCCCCTTCGGAACATTCATTCTCCAATGTTAGCACAATTGGATAGCTCAACTAAGTTTAAATATTTAGTTACACAAACATTTGACAGCATATTAAGTATTCAATCACACGTACCTATTAATGTCCCAATTCTGCATGTCAGACTTCCTCTTTAGCTTCAAATAAGTAAGGGTATTTTGATTTCATCGCATCCTCAACCTCCCATGTTATTTCTTTGGCTTGCTGGTTTCTCTAAAGCACTTTTACTGAAGCTATTTCTTTATTCCATAGCCTCTTAACTTGACGATCTAGAATGGCGATAGGTACTTCTTCATATGTGATATCTCCTGTAACCTGTACATTCCCAATAGGAGTGATATAACATGGATCACCTATGCATCTTCGAAGCATTGAGACATGAAAAACTGGATGAACCATTGAAAGCTCTTGGGGTAGCTCTAGTTCATATGCAACCTGCCTGAACCTCTTAATAAGTTTATATGGCCCTATGTAACGTGGGCTCAGTTTTCCTTTCTTACCAAATCTCATAATACCTTTCATTGGAGATACCTTTAAAAATAACCAATCCCCTGAATTCCAGTCCTCTCCTCCTAGCATCCGCATACGATTTGTGAAGACTCTGGGCTATTTCTAGCCATTGTTGTATCACCTTAAATTTTTTCATGGTTTATTGTACTAGATCTGGCCCAAGTTAGGTAGTTTCATCCACTTCAAACCGTCCAATTGGTGACCTACATTTTCTCCCATACAAAGTTTTGTAAGGTGCCATCTTGATACTCACGTGGTAGCTGTTATTATTGGCAAATTAAATAAGTGAAAAATGGTCCACCCAACTACCTTTAAAGTCCAATGTACAAGCTCACAACATATCTTCAAGTGTCTGAATGGTGCGTTCTGCTTGACCATCTGTTTGAGGGTGGAAAGGTGTACTCAAATTCA
>JAABOM020121607.1:0-22465 GCA_011800125.2 Solanum clarkiae | reverse complement strand
CTCTTTCATCTGTCAAACTCCAACTTATCACCATACTTTCCCAAGTTGAACTTACTAAGAACGTATGGGTCCTAACACCCGATACATGTATCTACAACTCGTATATTGATATTGCAACCTAATTTGGTAGATATGGATTGAAAATAGTGGATGCAAGTTAGGAGAAGTTCTGTCCAGAGTTTTGACATAGAAATCCCTGGAGGCATGCTATTAGTGTTTCAATTATAAATACTTTCACTAAAGGTATTTTGAAGTTGTTCTTGATTGTTTGCAACCTATATTCATATACTTATAGTTTTCATATAGACTGGAAAACCTAGTTTTTTCATTTGCTAATTCAAAATCTAGTTGCGTTGCCAGGCAATAAAGATGTCTAGAAGAGTGTAATTTGAAGAAATAGAACTCAGATTTTGTATTTATCTAGTGATGTTCTATCTGTTGAAAGTGATGAATATTAAACGAGCATATAAATGAGTATTAAGATGCTCACTATAAAATCTTAAGGAAATTTATTGAAGAAACGGATGTCGTATTGACCCACACTTTAAACTCAGTAAGGTCAGTTGCATACTAAAAGGTTCAGGTTCGTGTGCAGACTTGATCTTGTACTTTTGTTACTTGCTAGCACATTTAAATGTTAAGCTGATATCTTACCTATGTTCTTGTCATTTTATCTGGTTATGCTGATGTATTTTGGGACTTGCAAGGAACTCCCTTAATTCACCCATTTGTATGAATTGCCTGATCACTTGACATCCTTGTGGACTTTGTCCTACTTGTGGCTGTGACGTTGTAACTGTTGACATGCCTTTTCTTTTGATCAATTGCCATCTTGGTTGTGGATTCTTGGTTCGTCCTAAATATAGAAGTTGTCCATTATATGCAGGAACTGGAAAGACACTCTTAATATGGTTCTTGCTTATCTTGATAATTAGGTTTTCACCTTTCTTGATATAGGGCTTCGGTCCTTCTTGATACTTGATTATGTTTTGTGACAGCATAACTTACATAATGGGCGAAACTTGTCCTTTTACTGTCCTTTAAAAACTATTCCAGGAACTCTTGATACTTAGGTATTTAAGTATCCTACTTGATACTATTGATATAATTATTCACTGGTCTATTTACTGTATTCCAATTGTATTGTCCTTTGACTTAAGAAGGGTACATTGAGCGATTTAAGGTTCTCACCTTTTGGCTTTTACACCACTAAGCTTCACGCTTAGCGATAGTTGTTTCTATCATAGGGCGTACCCGAGATGATGCTTGAGGATGGCCATTGAAAATAAATTTTTGGAGCTATGCAGAAGATCAAATTTGCATGTACGCATTTATATTGTAGTAGTTTTGGGGCATGTACATGATTCTCCTGTTGCGTATGTATGTATAAATTTGAAAGGCTAGTGTAAGTTATGGAACAATGATTTGTAACTTTAAGTTGTTGCTTGTTTAGTTAAATTTGAGCTGGCGAGCTTGTTTCTATATTAAAATGCCAGTTATGTTAAGATGATTTTATGAAAGGGAAACTAGTGAATTTTATGTCCTTGTATTTTAACATTGGTAATACTTTTAAAAGTGCTACAACAGTAGGGGCAATATTATATATCTCACAAGATAATGGTTTCAATTGCTTGGAAGGTACTTACACCAAAAACTTGAACTAGAAACCAACTAAACGACCTTTAGAACAAAATCCTATACCTTTAACTATTTTTAATTCATTGTCTAATTATGATTAATATGTCACATGTTATATTCTTTGTATGTTAGTGAATGTTATTTAAGCCTAGAGCGTATATAACTGACATCTTCCCGCGAGGGTTGCCACAGTCCTGTAAATGGTGCAAATATCTATGACTTATTTTTAAGAGTCTATGGGATGCTAAGAAAACCCTCTATTGTTGATTATGTTCGTGCAACATTTCCAACATTCTATCGACTTCGTAAAATCTAATTATTTTACTTTTTCCAAATATGTCATGCGATGGTCAAACATTGGGTAGAGGCAGGGCTGTTAGTCCGCGATAAAAGCATGCCTTCGACCCCGTTGATCAAATAAAAGATGCCCCACCTTCCCCAAAGCCAGAGGGACCAGTTCCCTCACAGCCCCTAGTCGCTTTTGTGATTTCTCCTGAGGTACAGATGACTATTGCGCATTTGCTAGTGGTACTTGGAGGCATATAGCAAGGCCCAGCACCAGCCACAATTACTGCAATGTAGGTCCCAGTAGAGCATGCTTCTCCAAAGGCTCTAGGTTCATAGCCATAGGGACCCGGACCCTTTTAGTATCAATAGTTGTAAAATATTTTCTGCAATTGACTTTGCTGAGGCATTTATGGTAGCTGGAGAATATACTCAAGAGTTTTTGGCAGATCATATGGAGAGGTTGCAGGAATTAAGATTACTGGAGTCTAGAGCACAAAGTTTATGGCATACCAATCAGATGGTCTAGCCAGACAATGGTGTTGGATTTTCATTTACACCAAACCAACTAATGCACTGCCTGTGACTTGCATAGAGTTCTCTAAGGCACTCATGCCTAGAATTGTTCCTAATATACTATGGGAAAGACTTCATCATATATTTTTTCATCAGAAGCAGGGTTCAATGATGGTGAATCAGTATAAGGCAAGATTTCAGGAGCTCTCCATGTATGCAACAACTATTCTACTGACAAAAGAGGAGCGAATCCATTACTTTGTACCTGGCTTGAGACCATAACTGAGGATTGGTATGCAACCCCAATTTTAGAGCAGCTGTATCAAAATTTGATTTTTCCAAGTTTGAGCAAAATAGTAAGGGTGCGATGGTTCCGCGATGCGAACCCATCACGGACTAGTGTATTTTGGTTGCCAGTTTTTCTAAGTTCAACCTAAGGCCTTGGGGTCTTGGGCCTATGTGATACTATGCATAAAAAGACCTATACTTAGTCATTTGTTCACCGCATATCATTCAAGACATTCCCCAAAACTCTCTCTAACGCTTAGCCAAATATTTCATCCAAATTCAAGTGTCCCAAAGTCATTCCAGATATCAAGAAATTTATTCAATCTTCAAGCTCTCATTCAAATCTTTCAAGCTTATTAATGTCATTTAAGACCATCAGGGGTCCCGTACATCAAGCCAAGTTCAAAAGAATTTCCGTTGGCTATGTTTTGCACAAGTACCAGTTGGAGGGTCAACTTTAAAGGGGAATATCTCTTATCACACATTGAACTTTGTGACCCAAAATCAACCAAATTAAAGATCTTTGAATTACCTTTCCAATGCACTTAGTTTCACCTTATTTAGAGTTCGGATGAAGAAGTTAAGCCCATTTTTGTAGAACTCATCTGTGCAGGGGTATATATGGGCTTTTGCCAAATTCCATTTTATTAATGGCATTCCATAAATTTAGTTAATTCTATTGGTCTTTTGGGGATCCTTATGTTATCTTAACATTTCCTAAAGATCTAGACCCTAATCTTGAAGATCAAATTCAGTTCTTCCAATCGGAATACACTGTCTAATTCTCCCAAGAGCCTCAATCAAACCCCAATAAGCATTCAAGGAAACTCAAGAACAATTTGTGGATTTCACGACCCCATTCAAAGATTCAAGTCTTTCTCAACTCAATTTCAAGAAATTCAAGGTCTAAGGTACGTGAATTTCATCCATTGGATCCTTTCACCCATGGAGCCTAATCTTCCTATTTTATAAAAATTGTATGATTTTAAGTTGTATTTCTTATGGGTACCTATTATTATTAATTATGAGCATGAAATATGTTGGGTTTTTGTCAAATATTGTTGATTATGCATGAATATATATTTTGAGCTTATACTATGAGCTAATCGTTTTCTATTGAGACTATACATTATTCAAGCAATGAAATCTATGAACTACTGTAAAGTTTTAATGTGTTTTATAAGTTACCCATTATGAGGTTTACAATAATGTTGGTGGGATGATTTACATGATTTTAAGATGAATTGATTTAACCATTTCATGATCTATAATCTTGCATTTTGCATTATTTGAACATATCCTCATAAGTGGCCACCAAGTGTCTGGTGAAATCCCAAGTTAAGAATTCTCAAGATATGTAAATGTTTTACAAGTCAAGTGACTTCATGATAAATATGAGCTATCAAGTATTTTATGAATTCATGAAATTATCTTTAATTATGCAAGTATGAAGCTAAGCCCTTTTTTTCAAGGATTGTACCTCTTGTGAGTCGTTTGATGTTAAAGCAAGGATAGTATTTGATGATGAGATATTCTTATGTTTTGAACTTGGGTTCACCATTAAAGGTCAAGGATGTTTAAGAGCTACTTGTGTTGTGATTCTATGTTTCTCATAAGTTATTAAAGTTATGATTATTCCAATTATTCAATGGTATTAGGCTTAAAAAAGTACTGATGGATAGAGGGTTTTCTCTCCTTCCTTCAACTATGTGTCACTATAAGATTATGTTATACCCTTTCATTACTAGTGGATACATTTAGTGCACTCTCTCTTTGAATTTCTTCCCGAAATGGGATGGGCTCCTATAAGGCAAAGTATCTCATGAAATGCTTTCTAAAATGGGATGGGCTCCCGTAAGGAAGTGTCACGCCCAAAATCCCGTTGGGGTGGACTGGCACCCATGGCCGATAAGGCCCGGGAGAACCAACCGTTATCAAAGTGTTGTCTATACATATTATGAGGTATTCCTACGTTTAACATGACTTTAAGAAAGTAAACAGTGATAACAGGCCAAAAGGAGATGCATATGGCTAGGTCGTTGGGGCCACGGTGTTTAAAGTATGAGACATGAAGACACTTTAATTTACATAGTCTACAAAGCCTATAGATAAAGAAAAGTATCTGATAAGGGTCGGGACAGGCCCCGCCTCGGCTAACTATAAAATACAAAAATATAAGCTCTGGATGTACAAAGCTCCGAAGCGACCTGGAGCTTGGGTAATAGTAGCTAGATATCCTGTACTCCTACTGGGGAGTTCTACTAACACCTATACCTACAACATGAAATGCAGGTCCCTCGTAAGGGATATTAGTACGAGATAATGTACTGAATATGTAAGGCAGGAAATATTATATATGAAGTAACAACTCAAAAATGAAACTACACACTAGTGTAAGGATAAGAGACCACCTTTAGTTATACTGTGGGATCATGTACTTTATGTTCTTTTTATTACTTTACCTTTACTATATAGTCTGTGCATAGCATGTAATACCAACGACCAGCCGACGAGTGGTAAATCTATATCGGGATCGGCCCTGGCTAGCCTTTTCCTTTAATCCCTTGGGCTATCCCCATGATAGGATAGACCCTAGCAAGGTGATTCTTCCACTCCTCGGGGTTACCACCCATCAATAAGTAATATACTCTATCTTTCAATTACATTTGAGATGATTCTGTTGGCGGTCATGATATTGGAGCTGTAGGATTGTAGATATAACATATGACATGTAAATAATCACAAAAGACAACACCATAATGAAAGAAGTAGGTTACACAAATAATGAAATGCATAGGAGGTAGAACAACACATGAACTTTATTTAGTAGAACGAACTCGTATATCTTGGTATCCAATTATGTATACAGATTTGAAGGTGACTATGTGTGGGAGCATATGAGCATATGAAAGAGTTGAGACACTGTTAATAGTGGTGTTGGAGTTGGTAAGTACCTTTACGTGCCAAGGAGGTATCTATGTTTCTTTCCAAATAATATGAAACCAAGTAGCCTTACATACCTCACTGTACGATCTCGCTATTACCTTGAGATAACCTTCCCTTCCTCCAAATATTTATCTACAATATAGTAGATGATAAAAAAAGCATTTGCAGCCAATAGATACATCTTGGTAGTCCAATCTCATAAAAAAAATATACGGGAAGCAAGCGTATAATTGTAAACCCGAGCGTATTCTTTCAACCTTTCCGCCTCTAATCATATTTTCTAATACACATGCTTATATACAAATCCTGTGTGTCCTATCTTAGTGCCATAACAGTCTCACAAGATCCCACAAAGCACAACATATAACAATTCTACACGACATACAAATGGGTGGTATAACGTTGCATCCCTTCGCTACATTTTGACGTCGACAATTCCAAACTTGTTCCAACTTTACCAAAACGGTCCCCACCATATATACACATAAAACCAGTCCTAAAACCATTCAATAATAGTCTTCAAAATAGGTAGAGGACGTGAGACCATAGTCATCAATCAATCAGACCACAATTTCCTATTACGAGCATAATTACGATATCACACAAGAACTCACTTTCGCGGACTGTGAAAATGGTGCAACAGCCTTTATACATAATTAAAGAACCAATACTCATTAAGACAGTAGCATACATTCATAATCAATCCAATCAGAAAGAGAAAAGCTTCCAAATGAATAAGAAAAATGTACAACATCCTTTGGAACACATGCGGTACAACAATTTCAGCAAGCATAACTAGCATATATTTCTTGTTTCTCATGGGATAAGTATAACAAATACATGGATATTTCCACCTAACTTAGCCTTCAAGATTCAGGTTTCCTTCAAGAACCCCAGAGGGTTGTATTAGCTACCTTGTGAAATGAAGTAAAGAGAAAATAAGACTCTTTAGGTAAGCTGAAAAATTGTTTCAAGTAAAATGACTTAAGGGGCTATTTTTGAGCCCTTTTAAAGGGTCTCTTTGGCAGAATTTCTCTTGCACCTTTGACCACATATTAGCACATGTTAAGAAGCTAGTGATGCAGCAGCTTGGCCCTCACACTTGGGCCTAAATGGGTCTCAAAGTTGATCGGCCTTGGCTGCCCATTTTTCCTAATTGCTCTTCATTTAGTTTGGGCCCAATTAGTCATGTGGTTTGTGATGTACTTGGGCCTTTTTTATATCCTTATTGGGCTGAAAATGTAGTCAATTTATGATGGTATAACATGGGCTAAAGTTACACCCTTAACACAGACTTTATTCATAATTGGACTTGAACAAATTCGTCGTCGGTCCTTGTCTCCGTTTAGCTAGCAATTTAAGCTAAGCAAGTAGGTGACTCACCTGCTAGCTTCCTATCCTATAAGCACTTCAATTCTCTCACTTTGTTTAGGGTCATGACCTCAAGAATTTGACATAAAACATATTTACACTCGACCCTCTTCAGCATTAAACATACATATCACCCTCTAATTTGAGATTCAAGAACTTTTTAAAAATGGGCGTTAATTTGACCAAACCATATCATGTTTCATTGCATAGTACTAGTATTGTAAGATGTGGGGTGTTATATCCTCCCCCCTTAGGAATATTTATCCTTGAATGTTAGCACAATTGTATAGCTTAACCAAGTTTAAATCTTTGCTTACACAAACCTCTGACAACACACTAAGTATTCAATCACACGTACCTATTAGTTTCCCAATTCTGCATGTTGGACTTCCTCTTTAGCTTCAAATAAGTAAGGTTATTTTGATTTCATTGTGTCCTCGGCCTCCCATGTTATTACTTCTGCTTGCTTGTTCCTCCAAAGTATCTTCATTAAAGCTATTCCTTTATTCTTTAGCTTCTTAACTTGATGATCTAGAATAGTAATAGGTACCTCTTCATAAGTGAGATCTTCTGTAATCTACACGTCTTCAATAGGAGTGACACAGGATGGGTCACCTATGCATTTTCCAAGAATTGAGACATGAAAAACTGGATGAACCATTGAAAGCTCCTGGGGTAGCTGTAGTTCATATGCAACCTACCCGAACCTCTTAATAATTTTATATGGCCCTATGTAATGTGGGCTTAGTTTTCCTTTCTTACCAAATATCATAACCCTTTTCGTTGGAGACACCTTTAAAAATACCCAATCCCCAACTGAGAATTCTAGTACTCTCCTTCTAGAATCCGCATATGATTTGTGATGACTTTGGGCTGTTTCTATCCGCTTCTGTATTACCTTAACTTTTTTCATGGCTTGTTGTACTAGATCTGGCCCAAGCAAGGTGTTTTCACCCACTTCAAACCATCCAATTGGCGACCTACATTTCCTCTCATACAAAGCTTCATAAGGTGCCATCTTGATACTCGTGTGGTAGCTATTATTACAGGAAAATTCAATAAGTGGAAAATGATCCACCCAACTACCTATAAAGTCCAATGCACAAGCTCGTAATATATCTTCAAGTGTTTGAATAGTGTGTTCTACTTGACCGTCTATTTGAGGGTGGAAAGTTGTACTCAAATTCACTTGTGTCCCTAAACTCCTTTGGAAGGACTTCCAAAACTTTACAGTAAATTAAGCTCCTCGGTCAGATATAATGGAGATTGGGACTCCATGTAGCCTGACTAGCTCTTTGAGGTATAGCTTGGCATACTCTTTAGTTGTATAATCACTCCTGACTGTCAAGAAGTGTGCTGACTTTGTGAGTCTGTCAACTATTAACCATATGGAGTCAAACTTCTGAAATGAGCAAGGCAACTCAGTAACAAAATCCATATTGATCATATCCCACTTACATGTTGGAAGTTCTATACACTGCATATAACCTCCTGTCTTTTGGTGTTCTACTTTCACTTGCTGGCTATTTGGACATTGAGCCACAAATTCTGCAAGGTCTCTTTTCATGCCTCCCCACAAAAACATTCCCTTCAGATCATGATACATCTTAGTAGAGATTCAAGATACACAAATTGAAGGACATAAGACCATAGTCCTCAATCGATCAGCCCACAAGTTCCTATTACGAGCACAATTATGATATCACATAAGAACTCACTTTCGCGGACTGTAAAAATGGTGCAGCAACCTTTATACATCATTATAGAACCAATACTCATAAAGAATAGTGGCATCCTTTCTTAATCAATCCAACCAAAAAGAGAAAAGCTTCCAGATAAACAAGAAAATATACCACTTTTGGAACACATGTTGTCCAACAATTTCAGCAAGCATAACTAGCATATATTTTTTGTTTGTCATGGGATAAGTATAACAAATACATAGCTATTTCCACTTACCTTAGCCTTCATGATTCAGGTTTCCCTAAAGAACCCTAGAGGGTTGTATTTGCTACCTTGGATAGTGAAGTAAAGAGAAAACAAGACTCTTTAGGAAAGCTGAAAAATTATTTCAAGTAAAATTACTTAAGGGTTTGTTTTTTAGCCCTTTTAAACGGTCTATTTGGCCGTCTTTCTCTTTAAATTTTGACCAACTATTAATAAATGTTAAGAAGTTGGTGATGCAGCAGCTTGGCCCTCACACTTGGGCCTAAATGAGTCTCAAAGTTGATGGCCTTGGGTGCCATTTTCCCTAATTCCTCTTCATTTAGTTTTGGCCCAATTAGTCAAGTGGGTTGTAATGTACTTGGGCCCTTTTGATATCCTTCTTGGGCTGAAAATATAGTCCATTTATGCCACTAAAATATGGGTTAAAGTTACACCCTTAACACGAACTTTATTCATAATTGGACTTGGACAAATTCGACGTCGGTCCTCGTCTCTGTTTGGCTTGAAATTTAAGCCAAGAAAGTAGGTGACTCACTTGTTATCTTCCAAAGTCCTAGAAGCACCTCAATTCTCTCACTTTCTTTAGGGTTGTGATCTCTAGAATTGGACATAAAACTTATTTATACTCGATGCTCTTCAGCGTTAGACATACATATCGCCCTCTAATTTGAGATTCAAGAACTTTTTAAAAATGGGTGCTAATTTGACCAAACAATATCATGTTTCATTTACGTAGTACTAGTATTGTAAGATGTGGGGTGCTACAAGAAGGTTACTTCTCCAAAATGAGACGGCGTCCCATAAAGTAAAGTATGGTTTACCTAGGCAAGTAGACCACCTCTTTATCGGTAAGGGGTAATCATTGGGATTCCAAGTTGTAGCTCACTTGGTCTTATTCTATATGGATTGAGGTCTCTTCCAACCCTTATGTATTATGATCTATAGAAGTTGAATGATATACAAGCATGTTTTACTTCAAGCATGATTTTGCCATATTGAGATTTTGCCTATCTATTGCCTATTACTATGCATTTTTATTATGTTGCCTATCTCTTGTTACATTGCACCCAATATACTTAGTACATTCAAACGTTCTAATGCATACTCTTTGCCTATGTAATCTTACTATGTAGGAACTGGAGTTCCTTACGATTATCTTTAATGTGGCTAGATTTCACATCTTGAAGATAACCTTTGGTGAGTCCTAAAGTTCAGGAACACTATCTATACTACTATTGTCATTGCTATTTCTTTATGTTGAACTCTTCATATTATGAGGGTGAGCCCGGAAAGTGTCGTGGCCCCCGCTCCAATCTATGTTTAGAGGTGTTGTTGGAACAATTGATGTAATTATGCTTTGATCTTGACTCTTGAGTATTCAATGTTTTATGCTATTAAATACGTCTCTTAGTACCTTTATCCCTCTTTATTACCTTTTATATTGTTTACATTGCTTCCGTGACCAAGGATATGTGATTGATATGCTAAGAGGCTTGTTTGTGTTCCTTTGGGTTCCCATTTACCGTGTCACATCTAGGACCTAGGTTTAGGTCATGGAAAACTTGGTATCAATGAAACTAGGTTGTTAATGGTCCTCGGAATCCAAAACACTGCATCGATTAGAGTCTTATTAATGGTTATGAGGTGCACCACGACTATGAGTAAGAGGATAAGAGGCATCTTAGGAAATGTTTCCCTTCTTGATGTTCTATGTCGTGCTATAGAAGTTAAGTTAATGCTTTCCCATAACAAATGTTCTTTTCTATGCTAGATCATGCCTATTTCAAGAGGAAGAAGAGCCCGTACCCCCGAGGAGCAATCAACCCCTCCAGCTCCTCAAGATCCTCATGATGGGGGAGCAACTCATGAAGTGTTTTGGGATGGTATTACCATACTAGCCCATGCTATGACTACTTAAATAATCCAAGGGTCCCAAGCCCCTCATGCTCCTACTCCGGCCTCTAGGGTGAGGGATTTTACTAGGATGAACTCATCGGAGTTCCACGGGTCTAAGGTGGATGAAGTTCCTTGAGAATTTATTGATGAGTTGTATAAAATGTTGTCTATTATTTGTGTTAGATTGGAGGTGAAAGTTGAGTTGATGGCATACCAACTCAAAGGGGTGACCCAAATATGGTTTACTCAATGTAAGGTGGAGAAGGGGAACAATGATGCTATTCTTTGGGAGGAGTTCAAGGCGGTATTTCTCAATCGGTTCTTTCCTCTTGATCTAAGGGAGGCCAAAATAATACAATTTATGAATCTAAAGCAAGGATCGATGAGTGTGAGGGAGTATTCCCTCATGTTCAACCAACTCTCTAAATATGCTCCACAATTGGCAGCCAAGACAAGCTCTAGGATGAACAAGTTTGTGATGGATGTATTCGACTTGGTTAATACGGAATGTTGTGCTGCCATGTTGATAGGTGATATGGATTTGTCCCACCTCATGACTTATGTCGAACAACGAGAGGGGAAAAAGTTGAGAAAGAGGAGTGGTGAGGCCAAGATGCCCTATTTTGAAGGTGGATTCCAAGGTTCTAAAGGTGGCCAATTTCCTCAATGCCACAAGTTCCAAGGACAAGGGTCACCAAATGCTTCCAACAAGAGGTTTGCCAATGATATGGAACTTAATCAAAGGTTCCAAGGTGGTAATGGAGTAGTGGTAAAGCCTAGATGTCCAACATGTGGGAAGAATCATAGTGCTCCTTGTTTGAGAATTCGAATGCTTGCTTTGGTTGTGGCAAACTTGGCCACAAGGTTATTGATTATCCTCATGCTCAACATGGGTAGATATGGCGGTCCTCAAGGAAAAGGTGCTAATGCGATCCAAGGAGGAAGGGAAGTTCGTCAAGGGGGCGGTCCAAGGTACAATAGATTCTATGCATTTCAAAGGAGCCAAAAGGTGGATAAGGTGCCTGATAACATCACCGATATGCTAAAGGTTTTATTTTTATGTGCATACTTTGATACATCCCAGTACCACTATCTCTATCATTGTTTCTTTTGTTTCTAGTAAGTTTGATATGAGTTCTTATTGCATAAAGTTTTGTCTTGTGATTTTATTAAGATTGGCATAATGGATTTGGAGGTATTGGGGTGGTTTTGTTGCATGATCGACTATGTTTATGGATCTTTTGAATAGGGTCTTTACACTCTACTTGACATTTTTGTGGTGGTCATTAGTGATAGGGCATAGATTTATTTAGATCTTGTGAATCATTTGAGGGTAGTTTCACAAATTTTGGAGGGATGAGAGGAGGTTTGCTAAATGTGATTAGTGTGAATTGTGCGTAACAAGGAGATAGGTAGAGAAGTGCACCTGTTAGCTTGGTTGGAAATGAGGTTGGATGAAGTTGAGAATGGTAGTGTAGTGGTTTTAATGGTTCCGAATCTTCCTTGGTTGAAGAGGCCAAGTTAGAGAAAGATCTTGATTCCGCCTTGCTGGAGTTGGAAGTTTTAGTGGAAGATGGTGAAGTGGAGGTGTTCTCTCAGGGGGAGATGGTGTCCTTCGACACTAAAGTAGTTTAGATGTTCTTGTGTTACTAATTAGGTTCACTTGAAAGTCCCACCGTTGAAGGGTGTGATCCAGTTTGGCATGAAAAGGGAACTGAGCCTAAGATTTATGGGTCCTTATAGAGTGTTGAAGAGGATTGGCAAAATTGTTTATGAATTGGTATTTCCTATAGGAATAGATATGGTTCATCCAGCCATTCGTGCATCTATGTTGAGGGGACATGTTTGTGACCCAAGTGCTATAGAACTCTTTAGGGTTGTGGGTTTGTAAAGGATGAGATGGCCTATGAGGAGGTCCCGGTGGAGATGTTGTGTGGACTTGAGAAAAGGTTAAGGATCATAGGTCGAGCATCCATCAAGGTTCTTTGGAGGAAGCAACAGGTTGAAAGTGTCACATGGGGAGCCGGAGCGGGCATGAAGAAATGATATCCATACCACTTTCATTCTATGTAATATTGAGATAGCATACTAAATCTTTTCTGTGATTTTAAGTTATAAGTTTCATCCCCATATCATGTTGCATGCATTCATGTTTATGTTGATGAGTTTATGGTCATTTTAACATATATGTTGAGATTGTTGAAAATGATGTTTACGTGTATTTGTTGCATTCATGTCGAGCTGAAATCTTCCTGATTACTTCTTTGATGTACACTTCTTTGACAGTCGGGGATGAATGTTCCCAAGGGGGAGATATTAAAATGCCCCAAAAAGTGCCCGAAAATGTGCCTCGAAAATGCCTATAATCGTAATTTCTATATATCTCAAAATTCATGCGTGATATCAAAAATCTGACTTCAGATTCTTGATCAGGGGAAAAATTGAGTAGGAGATGGGTATAACCCTAATTTTAGAGCAACCGTAGCAAAATTTGATTTTTCCAAGTTTGCGCAAAACAGTAAAGGTGCGTGATGGTTTCGTGATGAGGACACATCGCGGACCTGTGTATATTGGCTACCAATTTTTCCAAATTCATCCTATGGTCATGTGGTCTTTGGCCTAAGTCTTCCAATGTGTAAAAATACCTATACTTAGTCATTTTACAACCCAATGTCATTCAAGACATTTTCCAAAACCCTCTCTAACACTTAGCCAAATATTTCATCCAAATTCAAGTGTCTCAAACTCATTCCGGATCTCAAGAAATTTATTCAAGCATCAAGATATCATTCAAATCTAATTCAATCTTTTTCATGTCGTTTAAGACCATCGTGGGTCCCCTATATCAAGCCAAATTCAAAGGAATTTCTGTTGGCTAAGTTTTGCACAAGTACCAGTAGTAGGGTAAATTTTAAAGGGGCATATCTTTTAGCACACATAGAGCTTGATGGAGCATGACCTACCAATTAAAGCTCTTTGAATTAGCTTTCCACAGAGTTGGTTATAACTTATTTAGAGTTCGGATGAAGAAGTTATGCCCATTTTCGTAGAACACTTTTGTGCCGGGGTATATACGAGTTTTCGCCAAATTCCATTTCATTAACGGTATTCCGTAAATTTTGGTATTTTTATTGGTCTTTTCGGGATTCCTATGCTATATTAACACTTCCTAAAGATCTGAACCCTATTCCTAAAGATCAAATTCACTCCTCCTAATTAGAATACACTTCAAATTCTCCCAAGAGCCTCTACCAAACCCCAATAAGAATTCAAGGAAACTCAAGAACAAGTTGTGGATTTTAAAACCCCATTCCAAGCTTCAAGTCTTTCTCAACTCAATTTTGAGAAATTCAAGGTCTAAGGTACGTGGATTTCATCTATTGGGTCCTTTCACCCATGGAACCCAAATCTTCCTATTTTATGAAAATTGCATGATTTCAAGTTGTATTTCTTATGGGTACCGATTATTATGAAATACGATCATGAAATATGTTGGGATTTTGTCAAATGTTATTGATTATGCATGGATATCTATTTTGAGCTTATACTATAAGCTAATCTTTGTCTTTTGAGACTATACATGATTCAAGCTATGAAATCTATGACCTATTGTGATGTTTTGACGTGATTTACAAGTTACCCATGATGGGAGTTTCACCATAATGTTGGTGGGCTGATTTACATGATTTTGAGATGCATTGAGTTCACTATTTCATGATCTATAATCTTGAATTTTGCATGATTTGAACATGTCCTCATATGTGCCCACCAAGTGTTTGATGAAATGCCAAGTTAAGAATTCTCAAAATATGTACATGTTTTACAAGTCAGGTGACTTCATAATGAACTATCAAGTATATTATGAATTCATGAAATTATCTATGATTATGCAAGTGTGGAGCTAAGCCCTTTTTTTCGAGTATTATACATCTTTTGAGCCTTTCGATGTTAATATAAAGGTAATGTTTGATGATGATCTATTCTTATGTTTTGAAGTTGGGCTCACCATTAGAGGTCAAGGATGTTTAAGACTACTCATTTCATGATTCTATGTTTCTCATAAGTTATTAAAGTTATGATTGTTCCATTTATTCCGTATGATTAGGCTTAGCACCAATGGATGGAGGGTTTGCTCTCTTTCCTTGAACTATGTGCCACCACAGGACTATGTTATACCCTTGCAACACTAGTGTATTCCTTTAGTGAACTCTCTTTTGAAATTCTTCCCGAAATGGGATGGGCTCCCATAAGGCGAAGTTTCTCATGAAATCCTTTGTGAAATGGGATGGGCTCCCGTAAGAAAGATTGTTTCTCCAAAATTGGATGGGCTCCCGTAAGGTGATGTACTGTTTACCTTGGCAAGTAGAACATATCTTTACTAGTGAGGGGTAATGATCCGGATTCCAAGTTGTAGCTATCTTGCTCTTATTCTATGTCAGTTGAGGTTTCTTCCCACACTTATGTATTACAATCTATAAAAGTTGAATGATTTAGAAGCATGTTTTATTTCAAGCATTGATCATGCATGCAATATTGAGATTTGCCTATTTATTGCCTATTACTATGCATTTTGACTATGTTGCCTACCTTTTGTTGCATTACATCCTACATACTTAGTACATTCAAATGTACTAGCGCATGCTCTATGCCTACATGATCTTAACATGTAGGAAACAGAGCTCCTTAAGATCATCCTCCATGTGTTTAGATTTAACATCTTGAAGATAGCCTTTGTTGAGTCCTCAAGTTCGGGGACACTATCTATGTTACTCCTATCATTGCTATTTCTCTATGTTAAAGTCTTGATATTATAAGGGTGTGTCCAGAAATTATTGTGGCCCCCTCTCCTATATATGTTTAGAGGTATTGTTGGAACAATTGATGTAATTATGCTATGATCTTGACTGTTGAGTATTCTATGTTTATGCTATTAAAGACATCCCTTAGTCCCTTTTTCCCTCTTTATTACCTCTTGATCTTATTTATTTAGCTTCTGCGACCAAGGATGTGAGATTGATATGCTAAGACTCTTTCTTTGGTTCCTTTGGGTTCCCATTCACTGTATCGCATCTAGGCCCTAGGCCTTGGGTCATGATAGTTTTGCAAGCATGGGCAGGCTAAAGAAGACAGTCACTAGAGGAGGATCTCGGATAGTTAGGGGAGTCATTATAGCCCTTGATCGAGCAGAACAAAGACTTCAAGCACCTCGTAGGGAAGTACAAGAAAAAGGCAAAAAGAAGGTGACTAAACAAAGGAAATCAAATAACTATGATGAAGGTTCCTTAAATATTACATGGAAAAACTTTAGAGGATGAGAAAGAGGGATCTAGAGCCCCAACATTTAAGCCTACTTCAGGGATGAGTCCCAAATGGCACTGAAGTGAGGCTAGGATCAATGCCCTTCATGATTCTATCCTCCAAACATCTGAAAGAATTAAGGAGATAATATCTCTATGGCACTTAAAAATACCTAAGCCATATCCTAGATGACAGGAGATTGTCAACTTACGAGGTCATTGATCAGTACATCGAGCTATGGGACACTCTCAAGTTCAACAATTTTATGAAATTCACAACACCTCGGGAGTCGTATGTTCGAAGCTGGGTCAGAGAGTTTTATGAAGCATATGGCAAGGCCATTCCAAAGTGTAGGAGTTAGGTGAAGCTAATTCTCTAACCTCTTGATGCTACAGAGGTTCACGGTATGCATGTACCATGTAATGAGACTTAAATCAATGAAACTTTTTGCTACACATTCTTACAATGACAAGACATTGATGAGATGATGCAGCTGAAGAAGTTTGATGACATTAAAGCTTGGTTGGTCCCTATGTTTGGGATTCTAGCTCCCTCGTGTTTAAAAGTAGGGAGCTACTATTGAGAAAAAGGAGATGAAAACCTTAATGTGATTCTGGATTTGATTTATTAGCAATGATGTCACTTAACCTAACTACTCAAAGGAACCAGGGGAGGTCATCATCGATATATTACCTAACTTTGGAGTCGAGGTCAAATCCCATAGTGAATAATGGTCCACGATTGACGTAATTCATTGGGATAAGCAATTGTAGATTATGGGGGGTAACAATAATTAAAATTAGGATTTAACTACATAACATCTATTTAGCAAATTGCTCAACAATTAAGTAAGATGTTGGGGACGTATAAATATAGAAATCGATTACCTAGAAGGGTCTAAATATTTGTCTAAACGAGTTATTAATGAGTCAATATGCTAGGTAGCTTGTAACCCATGATCAGTTACAACACACGACTGTTTTATATTATTCAATTACAATATCATACATGGATCGCCGAGGACATGCTTGGCCGATGAAGTCTCAGCAAAACCCCTAAAACCATAGCCATTGGATCCCTAGTTATGGGATTCAACTTAAAACCCTAGAAGGTTTCCAACCATTATATCCATTTCATACTCTAGGCACTCCAGTTAAAGAAATTTTTAAAGATCTACATTAAAATCCAATTTTGCAATGATATCATATATTAAACATTGGAATGCATAATTTCACTCAAATTAGCAATAATAAAGTCAAAATATCAAAGATCCAACGGACATATCAACATGGGGGTTTTAGCCACTCATGCTAGAAATTAGAAATTCAATACCAAATGTAGTAGCTAAAGTCATGGGTAACAAGATTGAATACAGAAAAGTTAATTAACACTAGTGGTTCTCCTTAAGTTTTGATTCCCAAAAGCTTGAAACCTATCACCCGATTGTACTCCAGAGCAAGAACTATTCTATGTACTGCTACTCTCGCTGTATAACTAAGAATAATGATATGTATAATGTCCTTTCCAAACTACGTAAATAGTCTGTGCCAAAGTACAAAAGTTTGTGCACCGAGTTCCTGTTAGGGAGTGAAGGCCGGCCATCGTCGAGCACTCTGGTGATGTGCCAAATGTGCACATGACCACTTTACTCTGCATCCCTTAGTGATTGTTTCTCTGCAACATTGGCTGGTGGTTTTTCACTCTGCTGATATAGTTCAGGATTCGTCGAAGTTCCTCTCTTATCTCCTTGATGTAATGGTTTTAGGGTTTTGAGTACTATAACTTTAGGTGCTTTCTTGATCCATTCTGTGCTATGCCGAATATGTTTGGCGAAGTCGATTCTGACTGCCTTCTTGACTTGGGCTTGAGGCTTAGTTGCTGCAATACTAGGCAGTCCATTTGAGTGTTTGACAGATTATTGAATATGTAGGTGATGCCATTTCTAACCAACTTTTTGGCACTTTTGTTCCATTTCCAAGACTTGTCAAGTATTGTCTGTGCACTTTTAGTTCCATTTCCCAACATAACACATCCATATTAGTTAGACATTTGAAATATAGCACACAGAGGACAATATATGTTTGCAAACTAGGCCCAAAATGAGTCCGAAATATGGACTCATCAACACCTTTAACTTAAGTCTTTGCTTTCCCTCATGCAAATCAAACATCAACCAGTCCAATTCTACAGTTTGCAAATAGGGCCATAGGGAGAAACACATACAATTCAAACATTTACATCCACGTTTGATCTTTCACAAACCACTATGTGATTTTGAATCCTCAAGAGGTGACTAAGGAGTAACCAAAACATGTCGATGCTCATAATTATTATATAGCTGCTGATCGCTGTCTTAAGGCATCACCATTTGCCCTTACGCCGATGAATATCCTAAACACACAAGATTATGACATTATTTTCAAAGGATCTCTTAACAATCACTCTCCCAATCGAGAAATAACATGTAAGCTTCAACCAATAGGCTTGCTCTTATTCTCAATTGGAGTTCATTTGACTTTCTTCCGAACTAGGATCCCAAAGGACTTTGTTAGTGCTCTAAGGTAGGCTTAAGGTTGGGTGGGATAACATACGGATAATAGTGTCTCAACCCTCCTTAAACTTAACCCTTATTCTTTTCATATGGATAGTAGCCTTTGATATGTCATCTGACTTGTCTCCCCCTTTCACTCTATCTTTCACTAATTTGGAGGGTCCTCTTTTCTAAGAATTTCATTTTTAGTTCAATTTTTTTAGCTTTTTCAACATTTTTTTCTATCATACATTTCTAGGACTCTTGCCTTTCGTTCTTTTTCTTTTCTCATTACTTGACTCTTTCATGTGAGACACTCCCCTATTTTTTACCAAAACCCCCAACTTTGGCCTTTGGCCATCACTTTGCTCTTTTTAATCTCAAGAAGGGATTCGTAAGGAACAAGAAGGAATTGTCTATCACAAATCCAAGACAAAGGTATATAGTTTCCAAAGAAAGGATCAAGGAAAAAAGTGCTTCACTAGGGACTCATTTCACTAGACAGAGAATTGAACATAGAAAGAAATTTTAGGAATTTTGCATCGTCCTTTTCTTCTTCATCACTAAGAGAATGGAGGATCAATATTAACTTAAGGTGTTTTCAACCTCACAGCTGAACTTAAATTTTTATGGAATGTTTTCTCGACGTTCGCAACTTCATCCCCAATCTTATTTTTTTTACCACTCTCAGGATTTCCAATAGCATCACCACTTCCATCATTAGCTACAATCTCATCAATATCGATATTCACAGCACATTTATCTTCTCCTACCTCATTTTGACCTTCTTCAACAACAAGTAAGGAGTTTGTACCTTTTACCATTCTTCCACTATGAGTACTGATAGCTAAACACTGTTGCTTCGTACCCTTAAGATTGGTTTCCATGTCACTAGGCATACCACCTTTCAGTCGTTGGTTAAGGTAGGATGATATATTGCCAAGTTGAGTCTCCAAGTGCTTGATAGAAGCTGATGTGATGTTACTATTTAACTCAACTATGAAATATCATATTTCATCTCCTTCAGGACTTTATCTGAGGCTTCAACCTTATTTAAGATTTTGGTTAGCATATCTTCAATCTAGAGACTCTCCGGATTCACCACAGGATCAATAACATTCACCCTATCATGGGGAAAAACATAAGTATCCACAGCCCTGCAATAGTTTATTCGACCCCCCACTCAAGGTTGGTCAGGCCATGCACGATCTCGCCATCCAGCATTTTTATTATTCCAAACATGATTCCTGAGTGACCTTGGAAAAGAGGACAGAGAACCCACCATTTGGTTGCCCATATAATGCACCTCTTCATTGTTACTACAGTCAACTGGTGCACTATCAAATATCACATTGCTTGCAACCCCGCAACATTTTCACTCTTACAAATTCCTCTTATAATATGCTTAGTGAAGAGGTCAAGTTGAGTTACAATATTAGCGTTATTTTTTTTGCACACTGATCTTTAGCTAGCTGCTTTTCAGATGGACCCTAGTGACTTGAAGATATGAGGTCATCCATCATGTACTATGCTCGGTTGATTTTTTTCATGACATCTAGGATGTCACAAGCTATAACAAATGTTTATTTCATAATTCCAACTCTCACCAGCTGGTCAACAACCACATTGTTTACTATATCGAGGCTTACATAGAAGTATTACAATAGCAAATGGTCCGTAACTCAATGGTTTGAGCATTGGAGTAAAAGTTTCTGAAACAAAATCCCTATCTCATGCAATGACTCCCCTTTAATTTGTTCAACGTTCTTAATACCTCTTCTCAGCTTAACCATCTTCAAGGGAGGAAAAAATCTTTCAAAGAATGGATCTTAAAGTTCCTCCTTTGAAGTGATAGAATCAGGAGGCAACTCAACTAGATACCTCACAACCTCTCTAGTGATAGAGCATATAAATAGCCTTAATGTAATGGCTTGTTAGTTACCCCTGAAATTTAATGGGAGAAAGACATCAACAAAATTTTTGAGGTGTTCATAAGAATCCTTGTGGCAAAGTCCTCCAAAAAGTCCCTTAAGCTGGAGGAGTTGTAGCATAGTGCTTGTCACATAAAGTTAACTCCTATGGCTAATGGAGGTAGTCGAATGGCACTTGTACTTCCTACTTGGTCCCATTTAACACCCTGCATATTATTAGGTATCTCAAATATTATCACCATGGATGCTCCCATCCTCTTTAATCATAATACCTATTCTCCGAATAGTAAAAACAATAAGAAAGCATTAAAATAAT
This sequence comes from Solanum clarkiae, assembly GCA_011800125.2. Taxonomy (NCBI): domain Eukaryota; kingdom Viridiplantae; phylum Streptophyta; class Magnoliopsida; order Solanales; family Solanaceae; genus Solanum; species Solanum clarkiae. Next base: position 1,503 of record JAABOM020121607.1, on the reverse strand, counting down.
TCAATCTACAAGAACAAAGTTCAACAAAAACTTCAGTCATGAACTCGTCGATTCCCCAACGATGGTGCCATTTTTTATGTCGCTCAATCCAGCCACTCAATGGAAGCAAGGCGATCATCATAAACATATTACTCAACTTTGGTTTTGGGGTCGAATTCAACAGAGTATAGAGGTTTACAATTTGAAGTGATTCATTAGACTAAGCAATTGTAGGTTCTAGGTTGTCACGACCAACGCCTAAGGCCTAGACATGATGCGGCGAATCAGGAACCGGAAGGAACCACAAATAAGCCTCTTAGCATATGAATTATACATCCTTTGTAGTGTAAGCAAAGTAACAACAATAAGAAATATAAATATGGGAAACAGGACTAAGGGAAATCTTTGTTAATCATAAAATATTAAAGAGTCAAGCTCATAGCATAAATACTTCAGTTATTCAACAACACCTCTAACATAGATTGGAGCATGGGCCAAGACACTCTCCGAGCTCGCCCTCATAATAAAGTGTTCAATATGAAGAAGTCCCAACATAGCAAGAGTATTAAAGATAATGTCCTCGAACTTGAGGACTCACCAAAGCTTATCTACAAAGCACCGAACTAGCCACGTGGAGGAGAATCGAGAGGTGCTCTTATTCCTACATGGTAACATCATGTAGGCATAAAGTATGTGTTAGTACATTTGAATGTACTAAGTAAGTGGGACGCAATACAACAAGACATAAGCCAACATAGTCAAAATGCATTATCATAAGAAATGGATAAGTATAATATCAATATGGCATGCATGATCAATGCTTGAAGTAAAACATGACTGTAAATCTTATACCTTGTATAGAACTTAACAAATGTATAGGAAGAGACCATAATCAAAATAGACCAAGTGGGCTATAACTTCGAATCCAAGGCATGTCAACCCCTTGGATGGTGTTTCAGGTATCCACCCTCAGTAAGGTGATTGGGCATGCCACCCCCAGTAAGGTGATCGAGGTATCTACCCCTCGACATGGTTATTGGGCATGTCACTCTCCAACAAAGTGGTCAAGGTACCTACTCCTCAACATGGTGATTAGGCATGTCAACCCCCAACTAGGTGATCAAGGTATCCACCCCTAAACATGGTGATTGGGCATGTCACCCATCAAAAAGGTAATTGGGCATGTCATCCCCCAACAAGTTGTAGATCTACTTACAACATCATAGATACTTTTCATGAATTCAATGCGTACATGAAAGCCCTTAATCATCATAAAGTCACTTGACTTGTAAACCACGTAATATATTATCAATAACTTGAGAATCCTTCTCAAAACATTTTATCAAATACTTGGTGGGTGCATAATGTTAGTTCAAAATCATGCTATTTAATAGTGAAATGATATGAGAAAACTTAATGTAAATCAATCCACTAACATAATGTAAAACCCTCATGTAAGATACCTTGAAATCCATCATCAAATCTCATAATAGATCATAGTTTCATAGCTCAAAATATGCATAG
>JAABOM020121587.1:0-22466 GCA_011800125.2 Solanum clarkiae | reverse complement strand
ATCATGCTAGAAAATTCAATGTAAAACCTTCAATAGATACTTGGTAACACCCTCAAGTAATATACATCAAAACCCTTAATTAATTCTCATATTAGATCTTAGATTCATAGCCCAAAACTTAGTAAAACAGTCACAATTTCATAAACCCCAACATGTTGTACAGTGATTTTCATAATAAATAAGACCCATGAGTAAATCATATTTAAATCATGCAAATTTAAGTAAAAGGAAGATTGGGTATCATAGGTTAAAGGAACCCATGAAAGAAAGCCACATTCCTTAGCTTTGGAGATGAACTTGATAAAGATTGAAGATGGAGACCTGAAGCTTAGTTGAATTCCTTATGATCCAGAGAGGGTTTTGGCACTTGAATCTTGAGAGAAATACAAGCCTAAGTATTTGAGTGAGTATTGGAGAATGTCTTATATGATATGAAGGCAAAATATGCTAAGTATATGTATTTTCTCGTGTGGGAAGGCTTATGCCCAAGACTTAAAAGTCTTGGACCGAAACTAAAAACTGGCACCAAAATAATAAACTGGAGTGACTGCCAGTGACGCGAAGTAGCTACTGGAAATTGACACTTTGAAATTTCAGATTTTGCTACGGTTGCTCTAAAATCTGGGTTAGACCCTTTCCCCCCCATATTTGACCTCTTAAATAAGAATATGAAGTCATATTTTTGAAATAACATACAGATTTTGAGATATATGGAAATTATGATTCAGAACACTTCCAAGGCACATTTTGAGCTCTTTTTGCGATCGTTACGTGTTATAAGTTTTGAGGAATAAGAGGTTGTTTGCTAAATATGATAACTGTGAATTTTGGTTGAAATAGGTTGCATTCCTAGGGAATGTGGTACCAGGTGAAAGGATTAAGGTGGACCCTAAGAAGACGAAAGTGATAAGGAATTGGCCTAGGCCCTTGACTCTAACAGATATTAGGAGTTTCATGGGTTTAGAGGGGTACTACCGGAGATTGGTGAATGGTTTTTCTTCACTTGCTTTTCCTTTGACAAAATTGACCCAAAAGAAGGAAAAATTTGTTTGGATCGATAAATGCGAAAAGAGTTTTCAAACTTTAAAAGATAAGCGTATCTCCACTGTTTTGGTAAGAAGGGGAAAGGGGAAAGAGAATGAGCGTGAGAAAGAAGAAGGAGTGAAGAAATTAGCCGAACCCTGGGTTTGGGTTTCCTACATATCTCAGGTTGCATGAGAATTCAGGCCACTTGTAGTTCAAAACGCTTGATATTATGCATGAATTTGAAAGAATTGAAAAGCTATCCCAATATCAAATTATGGAGAGATTAGAATGCTTGGAAATTAAATTTTAAGAACAAATGTTAGAATGCAGCCAAGTTTTCAAAATTGAGCCCGCCTACATATCCTTGGACTTAGGAATCATGCTACTTGTAGTTCGACTCTATCGGTTGAAAGGGGAAATGAGATGACCTCTGGTTCAGGAGGAGTGGCAAACAAAATTGAGTTGTGAAAAAAGGCTTGCAACCCCTTAACCATAAATGTGGAGCTCATCACATTCATAATTGAGAACTTACATGGATATAATTTCCAAAACTCTTGGTATGTTGTCACTCGGATTGGAAAATTGCCTTCAGTGAGAGTTGAGAGTACCCAAAGGCGAAACTGAAAATAAACTAACTCACTCACAGAAATTCCCATATTCCCTCTGACATGGTGTGGTTAGATAGTGGTGGTAGTTGCTTCCCAGCTCGTGTCCGAAGGGTTTGACGCCCCCTCCAAACTATGTCCCAGTTCGCTGTTAAGAAAAAGCTTCACGTTGTGCTGTGTCCTACTTGATGATGTCCACTCCTATGGTTGCTTTGAGAATTTTATCCTTTCGGATGTTCTCGATATGATTAAAGAAAAATGTTAGTAAAAAATATAATTTGAACTAGAGATGACATCTTTTACCATGTTCGATGTTTGTCCTTCTCTTTGGCATGAAGCAATCACTGTATGGCCTTCTCGGCAACTTGAAAATAAAATAGTCTTGTCGGTGATGAATATATAATGGACCTTATGGTAGCTGAAAATAAAATAGCCTTATCGGCGCTGGATATGAAACGACCTTCTTGGCAACTGAAAATAAAATAGCCTTATCGGCGCTGGATATGTAATGGCCTTGTCGGCTATTGGGAATAATATAGGCTGGTTCTAGAAGAATGTACAACGACCTTTATCGGCTATTGAAAATAAAATAGTCTGGATGAATATGCAACTGCCTTCTAGGCAGTTGAAAAAAATAGCCTGGATGAATATGCAACGGCCTTTTAGGAAGTTGGAAATAAGATAGCCTAAATGAATAAGCAATGGACCCCCTTGGCAATGAATATGCATTGGTCCTCTTGGCAATTGTCCTGGCATAAGCTGAAAAATAAACCTGATTCCTGGCGTAAACTGAAAAATAAACCTGGTTCTTGGAATAAATCGAAAAATAAACCTGGTTCCTGGCATAAACTAGAAAACAATCTGGCATAAACTGGAAAATAAACTGCAAAAAAATAAACTGGCATCTGGCCTAATTGGAAAATAAACCGGCATCTGGCATAACTGAAAAATAAACTGGCATATGGTATGACTAGAAAATAAACTGGCATCTGGCATAACTGGAAAATAAACTGGCATAAACTAAAAAAATAAATTGGCATCTGGCATAACTAGAAAATAAACTGGCATCTGGCATAACTGAACAATAAACTGGCATCTGGCATAACTGAAAAATAAACTGGCATAAACTAACTGGAAAATAAACTGGCATCTGGCATAACTGGAAAATAAACTGGTTTTGGTAGCGATGAATAGTAAAATGAACCTGACTTTCTCCGCGATGCATGAGATGTGATAAATTGCTTAAGATTGAATGAGACGAAACTATTTGCGCCTTAGCTTTTCTCTGGTAGATAAGGCATGCAAAAATTTTTGACTTAAACGAGACGGAACTATTCACATCTCAACTGTTTTCTCATAGATAAGACCTGCAAAAGAATTCCCTGCATCCACAGAAAATTTCTTAGTTTTTAAAAATAAATTGATCGTTGATGAATTACTGGCACTTGAGCGAGATGGAACAATTCATGCGACAATTTTTTTTTAAATTTATGAAAGGATATTTAGGGTATTCCCAAACCATTTTAATACCCCAAAACGTACTCTTAAGACCTATTTCGTACGCAAGGGTTTCAAAAACCCATATTCTCAAAAGTTTTAAGAAGAAGTTTTGAGGGAGCAAGCAAGGAAGAGCCTAAGGATTGAGAGTACGGGTCCAAGTTATTGTTAAAAATTAGTATAATCTTCATCCCAAGCATGTAAAGGCTACCCAAGACATGGAATTGTTCTTCCACATGCTCCAATGTATAGATTAAGTTTTAAAATGGTAGTTGAGGGTCTTGAGTGGTAGTTCTTGAAGAACTTCTTGAACATTATCTTTGTTTCTTGAATATTATCTTCAGTTCATATATACTTTCTCAAATTGATGAGCATCCTACTTATATTTACTGATTTTATGTTTTATTGTATGATTGTTATCTCAATTGCATGTTTCCCTTGCTTGATACTGCTAGAACGAACCTAGGGGTTTTGTCTAGAGCTTTGATCACGTGATTGTATCTGTTAGTTGTGGTCCGGGTCTTGAACTAAACGAATTCAAGGTTAATGAAAATAAATTGAGAACCTCAAAGAAGTTGAATGTAATCTTAAAGAAATATTCCCAACTCCTCAATTTATTGAACGAATGATGAATTAATGTATTAGTCCGAAAGGGGATGAAAGATGACAAAGGATGGATATTGACGTTTATGAGCATGTTGAGTCTATGGGAGAAGTATCAAGCACCGAAATGGGTAAGAGTGAGTCCCACTCGCACTGATAACTGCGTGGCCAACTTAGGTGAGATTGACCATGAGCAATAGATGTTTCCTTAGTCCCAAAAGAGGACTTAATGTTATTTCTATTTTGGATCCATTAGCGTACGCCTTCTACCTCGGCAAGGTACTGGGCGGATGCTGCAATAACATCGCTTCGTTGTGGCATCAACGGCTCATAGGTGATGGATGTAGGTCCGAGAAACTGCCATATAAGGTTCCCTCTTGATAGTACTATTATGTCATTGTTGAATTCGTGGGTTTTAATGAATGTTATTAATGAAATGGTATCTATTCTTTATTAGAGATGAGATGAATGCTAAATGAATTGATGTTGCCGTGCACCCTACTTACCTCACTTGCTTTTAGCCTATTTTACATGTACAGTATATTCCACGTACTAATTCCTCTTTGGCACTGCATCATTTTATGATGCAGATTCTGTAGACAGAGGACTTCAGCAGCCCTATCATTGAGGTTCAGAGCTCTTATTTCAGATCGTGGTGAGTCCACCCCTGCATTCAAAGGATGATTATGTAATTTGGTTTATTTCAGTATTTTTCTTCGATTGTGGTAACCATAGCCTGTCATGGTACCTTCTTAGAACATAGCTGTAGAGGCTTCATAGACACAGATGGTTAATTATTAATGTTGGGATTGTATGTTTCCCCCTTTCTTTCTATAGAGATACTTCTTTCATACTTATTATGATAGGGATTGTGATAGCCCACTGATAGTCTATTATTCTTCATATCTTCCGCATATGATTTGATTGAACGAATGCAGTGAGACTAGGTGGTCCGCTTGGGGGCAAAGAATAGTCTCCTAGTGCTAGTTACGCCTAGGTACCCTCCCGAGGCATGACAAATATCTAGAGTTGTTGATGCTCACGAATATCTTCTGAATCGCCTGCAAACCCCTAACTCAGCAACTATGGCTGGTACTTGGACCTACACCATGAGAAGATGCAAAATGTAGGAGTGTCAACAGACACCCAGTAGGCATCATCGGCCGACCAAGTGAAATACTGTAAATATAAAAGGCTCAACTATAGAGAACTACATTAAATGTAGCAAATCAGAACTCTGATCAAAAGGTAAGCAGGTATAGAGAATCACCAAACCCTAACTGAATCAACCAAAGTGGTATACACTGATACTAATTGACAAACACGAGTAGGCCCAAACCACAGCTGTCACTAGACTGAGACATAGTGCTATATGCTAGTGTAAGGCCCTAATATCTATGCATGTATGTTGATTGGGCCTCCATAAGCCCAAAAGGTACACCCACGCACAATCTAACTAATAGAATCATGATGGAACTCATAAAACCACCACGAAATCCAACTCCCAATATCATATGATCCAAAGGTCAGCTGTACGTGGGTATAAGGTCCTAGTGTCTAAGCCTGGATGCCCCCAGATCCCCTATAAGCCCAAAGGGTATACCCAAGCACAATCACGATGTCTATAGGTGTGTGGATACACAGGTAATCAATCGAGTGCTCGACCCATCCAGTAACCAATATCACACAGGGCCTCGATCCCTCTCGAAGGTATGTCCGCCATCCTTACCCCTTATTGATCTACATCTGTGCTAAATGAATCAAAATGCCGAACTGCCGGCTCATAGCTCGGCCGTCAGGTGTAAAGGGCAAGGCAATTTAACTACCACATTTCTGATTGATAAAGACATATGTAGTAGGCTCTTCGAAAGCCATTGGAGCCAATTGGAGAGTAAGCTACTAATTCTAAAATTGGAAACAAATTCCCTAATTCTGATACTTCCCTTGCAACTCTTGCTTTTGGCTTTGCCTTTTATTTAGAGTGGAATGCCCCTGGCCTATTTCAAAACCATTGGAACGACAAATTGGGCCAGGTATTAGACTTATTCATCGCATATAGAAGTCTGTGTCTTACCACAGGGCTTGTATGTTGGATTTTGAGAGTTTTTTGTTGTGCGTCCTCAACTAATTGAGCATAAGGATCCCTTCGCATTTTTTTAGGGTTTTCTCTCGCAGAAAAAGATTGTTGACTTTCGTTGGGATCTTTCCCCATCCACGCGTCAGAAGTGCCTAAGCCGCCGGCGCTGGGGGTTCTTTGCTCTTGGTCGGCGACCCCTAAGGGGGAGCCCCGGGCTGCGGAGGGTTCTGGGGCGAAATCCACTTTGTTATCTGGTGACAAGGCGTGAGATTGACTCCAACTCTCACTCTCAGAGTCAAAGCTTTGGTTGGCGCAATCCTCTCTGGAACCCACCCTTCTTCGTACTGAGGAGGGGCCGACATCCCCGTCTCGATCCTCATCCATTCTTCTTTTTCTCGAAGAGGGCGAGTCTTCGTCATCTTGAGGTTTCATGCGGTTGGTGAGCGGACCCAAGCAACGTAGAATGACCAAAATAGGGGGTTTCCCCAGCAATCCCATGCACAGCTGAGTCCTCACTGACCAGAGCGATTTTGATCACCTAGCAGGCCTTTTCTTTGGTAGGTAACATCGCCAAAGCGTATCATCAGATTTGACTATGAAGGAAGGAACTCGAAGTGAAAGGGCACCGTCTTGTGCAAGGCAATGATAGTTGGCCCTCTATCTCAAAGAGGGAAATACAAGGGGCGTTAGCGGTCTTTTTTGCCTCGCCTGCTACTGGGAAGAGAGAGCCGCTGTCATTCTTCGCTTCGTTCGAGAATCTACTGCACATGAATAGGCTCTTCCTTAGGCCTTCGAGGAGGAAGCGACTTTTTTCAAACCCCCTTCTTGACCTGGCCTCTAGTCGAGGTAGTTAGCTAAGGCCAAATGGTTTTACAATATACATAACGGTGGGAAGTATCCCTCATGTGACAAAGAATCTCCCTAACATAATCAATAGGGCCTCAAACCAATGAATAATCAACTAGGCCTGGAACCCAGGAATAATCATTTGGTGCTCGGACCTCAAAATTGGTATCTGCAACCCAGCATCTTAGTCGTTGTCACCAAACTCGAACCATGGGGTGCGCCTCCCGGGTCTCAGGCACTCGGACATGACCATCGAAACTCGAATAGAGATGGCGAGAGTCATCTAGGTTCGAGGTATCAAAAAAGTCACTCACTCAAACAATTTGTTCGGATCCAGAACTCCAAGGTCATATCATGCCCAGAGTGAACATAGGCAACTACACTCACAACATATATGTACAACCCAATCTAGTCCACAAATCTGTATGTCACAATCCCTCCGATAACACTAGCTAATCCCAGCCTTTGTTAAGGATAACAAATGCACAAGGACTAACTGATGTATACAGAAGTATATATATCATAGGCTTATGTAGGGTCTTGTCCATCCAAAGCAAAATACACCATGTTCCACTCAATCACAAGAACTTTGAGTAAATATGGTTTCGAACCCAAGAAAAATTAACCAACGGGGCCTGGCCCCAAATATGTAATCCTTGTGGTCTCAGACCCAAAATGTAACTACCAAGTATACCACAAGTATCCATAACAACCAAGTCTAGTAAAGTCATATTATATCAGAATCAGTCCAATGTATGGCTGTATCATAAGTATCCCGAATGAATTGGTCTATCAAAATCATGTCTATACCAGAGTTAATTCACATTAAGGTATATAATTAACGAACAACTTCACAGCCATCATATCTCAGTAGCACAGGCTACACATTCATACAGATAGGAGTTAAGCCAGAATACATACCTGTCTCAGGTCATTAGCCCATATCCAAACTTTATTAGGCCTTTTCGTAGTTCAATAGTGCCACAACAACCACAAGTAACTCCAAAATAACTGTAGTTATCCCAAGTGCTAAGTACAATATCTATCCAGGAAGATAGGTGTTAACAAATCATGATTGTAGTATTAAAATGCATAGCAGTAAATATAACTAACAATTATCCTCATGACACATATACATATCTTACTTAGGACTTCCAACCACAAGCAACTCCCAATATACATGTATCTTAGCTCAGTCTAGAGGTAAGAAAAGCCTAGCCTACTTGGAAGGAGGATCCACTCTCTCTGGATCAGTCCACGCGAGTTTTACCCCATCTGACAGCGTTCAAATGTTGCTTAGCTGTCCAAATATGAATCACAACATAAACGCGACTATTTTGGATGTAATATCTCTAGAAATGGGGAAGAATATGTCAATTGTGACTAAAATAGAGAACATGTGACCCATGCACAAAATACCAGACCGACCTCTATAAAATGCTCCTTACGTCACCCCAAGTCTATACCGAAAATTGAGGTGAAAAAGTGGCTCAGAGCAATTAGAAACAACCCAAAAACAAATGACATTTCTTATCAAAAAATAACATATATGTACAACAGATTTTTTAGCCAAATTTCTTTAAAATACAGTCAAATTAACAGAATCCAAATATTACCACGATGTAGATATCGAAAATTAGTACAATTTAGATCCAAATTTCATTAAATTTCGATGAGTAATGGCCGAGATATCTCAACTCGAGGCTTTTTGAAAAATCACGACATAAAACACAGCTAAAACATTGTTTCACACCAAACAAAGCTCTATAAACTAATTTTGACATTAATATGATATATGGCACACAAAAACTCACATAATAGACCCAAATTCTACCAAAGCCGTTTCAAAACGGATAAGAAATCACATGTTGAAGCTTCTGAAAACATTTTCAAAATACAGCTGCAAAGACAGTACGTTTTACCTCGAGCAGTATGTGAACATCAATTTTCAATACTTCCACGGAGTTCTTCTTGGAAAATACACAAGTTAACCTTTTGAATCGCCTGAATCCGATAAAAAAATGAGAGAGATATCATGATACAAAGTTTGGCCATTTTCCTTTGTAAGTTATCGGAAAAACAAACCATATATATCCTTTCATTTTTTCTTTTTCTCTTTTTTTTTTAAAAATAAATCCAAACCGCTTAACACATGGCAGAATGAGACTGGGCCATATCATCAGTGCCGCTTTTAACCTTCAAGCACTGCTCGAACTTAATTTCAATGCTCCGACCTTATTCAGAGTCCAAAATATACAATCCATATATGAAATCTAATCGGAAACAACATTCCGGACTCAATGGTGTAGTTGAAATTCATATAGAAGGCCATTTTATCAAAATATGGGTACTATTTCCCAATATCAAAGTCTACCAAAGGGACAAAAATACACCCGAAAGCCTTGAAAATCAAATGAAAGGTCCTCCTAAACCAAACTCAATATTTCGGATTCAACGATGCAGGCAGAATTTCCATTTTTGGCATGTTTCCCAAGGTTGCTGACTAAAATCAACTTTTAACACATTTCGGCGACTAAACTTGTAAAACTCGACATATAATTGCACCAACCATGCTCTTAGCCTAATTTGGCTGTTTCAAAGTCGATAGAACCATCAAAATTCTACTCCGAGGCCATTTACTAGGACTTTACCTAAAAAATTCATTTTACGGTCATAATGTCTCCTTTAACTTGAAACACTGCATAAATGTTGAATGATTCACCCAACGATCGAGCAATCAGTGTCAATAAATTTCAACTAGCCCGCGCTTACTAGGAAAATTCTCAAACTGGTAAAATATTCATGGAACCAAAGAAATGACCTGGAAGGTCATTACAATTTCCACCACTAATAGAACTTTCATTTGCGAAAGTAAGAACGAGGACACACCTGAAGACTCTCATCCGAACCACATATGGATCCTAATCCCGAACTTATAGTAGACAGTGAATACAATGGTCCTAAGAATTCTCAGCATCAAACAATAGTTCTGGTCGCTTCGGCTAATTATAAATAATAACTAGCTAGTATGAAACAGACAATGAATATAACAATCAATAAGGGATCCTCAGAAGAATAACCCCTCAGCTTATCAACTCAATCTGCTAACACATAACAGGACATCACGGGCTAAATGTATGTGCCTTTGGCATACTAGCTAGTACCTAACCAATCACAATTATCCTTGACTGTAGCCATATTCCACATATCCAGGCCTTACCTTATTTCCCATTCCTTTATGCAAGCAATCCTTATAATTTAGCCCTAGTGGCTTCCCAGCTCATTGATACTGACATAGTTACATGCAATAACTAATGTAATTATATTCCACTGCAAAGATCTAGCCCCTTTTCTATTGTTGTTCAGTCAGTCAATAGTAATAATAATAATCATAAGTGTGACAAATAATTAGCCCATCATCCCAATATAACAACTTATTGACATAACAATCATTAGTAGCTTCAAAATGATGATAGATACCCACAATACAACAGATGATCCACATACAAATCACCAGTACCCCTCACAACCATTATAAACTCAAAAATACATCAGATACACGGTATATTAGACATCGACGGACTCTTTATATATTCCTTCGTACATAGGTATACATCACATTTTTTGTCACAATGCAAACAAATATTATCATTCAGTCACATGCGAAGTACCACGAGTAAGGAAGATAAAATAATACTAATCACATACTCACTAGTCCCAAAATCCATTAATCATGACTACAACAAATCAATGTTATATAACTCATAGCCAACCTCCCTAATCCAACCTGACACAAACCATCCCAGCTACATAGGATTCAACTGTTTCAACCACAACAATATAGTACCTAATAAATCAAGTCCCAGCAAGTAGGGGCCTCAACAGGTCCTCCATAACATTGCGTCCAGTACACCCAAGTCATTAGAGCCGTACACACAACAGAGGCATTAATTGATCCAACAATATAACTAGAATCTTGTACTAGCCATAACGGGTCCAAATACAATTTTCTAGGATATCTTCCACCCTGGTCTCAATTAATAATAGTGTAATTATTGAAGCAACAGAACATCCCTTTCTAGTGGCAATCTGGCAAATCAGCAAAAGACGTACCTGGCAACTCACATCTATTGGAAATGGCTCTACTATAGAAATCTCAATTACCACATCACTATCCTGAAGTATCAGTACACCTGATCTCCCACTAATAAAAGAGACCTTCCACTACCTCAATACCTAATCTGGGATAAAAGAAGCTCAAAACCTATACTCAAGTAGGCGATAAGCTAACAATGCAACTAACAATGTAAAACTATAGCTCAAATACAAGGCAACCTAACAAAATGAGCAACATCACTACTTGCAAGCATAACTAGGAATCCAAATAACACAATCCAGCCCAGCTAACAATTAGCATAAGTCACTAGGGCAGAGTGTTCGGCAGCTCAGCCGATAATGCAACCATGTCCCACCCAACAATAGACAATCTAATTAAGCCCTCGGGCATAACATTTATCTCATAATCCAGTCATCAAGGAATCAGGAGAACCACATATCAACAAAATCATCACAACGAGGTCATAACCATAAAGGCACAAGGTGTATCCAGAGGTATAACTGGCAGTCAGCCCCTCAAATACCATGTAATTCTCGTATCAGGCTACCCACTCCAGTAGTAAAGCAGAAAAAGGATCATATGTATAAATCATAGGGTTTTGGCTTATAGTTAGCCCCATAGTATGGTACAGTCATAACATGAGCGATTACTCAGAATCCCACCAGGTATAACATACTCATCCGCATCGAGAAGCCTAACGGGCCAGACCAGTAGTCAAATAATCAAATACAAATATAGAGAGAACATAAATGCTTGGTATTACCATAGTCACATCCTTTCTCATTGGTATAGTCTTTATCAGAAGTATTCACAGCCTCCACAACCTTTAAACACCAGCTAATGTACAAGTATCGATGTTGCAGAGTTCAAACCTCAATAACATATCCCCTAGTTCCATACATAACCACTGCAAGACCAGTAACTGATTGTAAAGCATATCTCTAGGGCTCTCATAATCTCAAAGCCCGTATTCTTCCTATCCAATAGCCAAAACTCGAAGGCATCCCATCTATTCTCAATGGCATTTGGGGGATGCTCCTTATATGGGATTGATAATGCAATAAAAACCCCTGCCCCGGGTCTTCCCTCTATAAAACATACGTACAAAAGGACAAATCAAATTAGATTCTATGAACTCAATAAACTATTTACGATGTCACACGACCAGAATCAATAACATAAAAAGTTTCTCGAGATAAGTCGTAGATGTCTCCACATCCATCCACAAGACTCTACTAGATGGTAGCTTTGTACAGATGAGACTAACGAACCTTAAGCTCTGATACCACCTTGTCATGACCTGGTCTTGGTCATGATGGCTCTGGTTAGATCCCACCTATAGGAAAGCCAATTATCCAAGCCACAGGGTACCTGTACTAGCTCTCTAGTTAAATAATAGAAAACGCAGCATTATAAATAACTGAAACCTATCCAGAACCTGGAAGTCAACTATAAAGAGCTACGATAGACTCGAAACAAAATAAACATATGTACATATATAACCAGAATAACAATATACACATACAAACCCCACTATACATATAAGGTTGGTGTATGAATATAAAGACGATCGTCAAATCAGAGAGAGACTGTAGAATATCCAGAGCTGCTTATGTTCATAAATATCTCTTGAATCACCTGCAAACCCCTAACTCAGCGACTACAGCTGGTACTTGGTCTTGCACAATGGGAAGATGCAAAATGTAGGGTTGAGTACCGGTAACAGGTACCCAGTAGGGAACATTGGCCCACCGAGTGAAGTACTATAAATATAGAAAGCTCAAATATAGAGAACTGCAGTAAATGTAGCAAATCAGAACTCTGATCAAGGCGTAAGTAGGTATAAAGAACCACCGAACCGCAACTGAATCAACACAAGTGGTGTGCAATGATACTGATTGACAAAACACGAGTAGGCCCAAACCACAACTGTCACCAGACTACGACATAGTGTTGTAAGTGAATGTAAGACCCTAATATCTATGTTTGTACGCATATTGGGCCCCCATAAGCCGAAAATGTATACCCACACATAATCTAACTGACAGAATCACCACAAAAGTCATAAAACCACCACGAAACCCAACTCCCAATATCACATGATCCAAGGGTCAGTTTTATGTGGGTGTAAGGCCCTAGTGTCTAAGCCTAGACGCCCCCTGAGCCCCTAAAACCCCAAAGGGTACACCCATACACAATAAGGGTATCTATAGGTGTGTTGATCCAGAGGTAATCAACTGGTTCTGGACCCATCTAGTAGCTAATATCACATGGGGCCTCGTACCCCTGTAATATCAAATGAGACCTCGAACCCTCTTCTTAACCTGGCCTCCGGTCGAGGCAGTTAGCTAGGGCCAGATGTTCTGACAATATACATAATGGTCGGATGTATCCCCAGTAGGAGAAAAAACACCCTAACTTAATCAATGAGGCCTCTAACCAAAGAATAATCAACTGGGCCTCGAACCCAGTAATAATCAATTAGACCTCGAACCCAGGAATAATCAACTGCTGCTCGGACCTCAGGATCAGTATCCGCCACCCGGCATCTCAGTCGTGCTCACTGGACTCAGACCACGGGGAATGACTCCTGAGTCTCAGGAACTCGGACGTGACAAAGAGAGCTCGAATAGCGACGAGGACCATCATCTAGGCTCGAGGTATCAAAACAGTCACTCACTCAACTAATCTGTCCAGATCAAAAACTCCAAGGTCATATCGTGCCTAGAGTAAATGTAGGAAACAACACTCACAACATATATGTAACACCCAATCCAGTCCACACATCTGTATATCACCACCCCTCAGATAACACTAGCTAATCCTAGCCTCTACTTCGTCAGATATTTATTCGAATATTTGGAACAATCAGGTAAGGATAACAAATGCACAAGGACCAACTGATGTATACAAAAGTATATATCTCACAGGCTAATATAGGGTCATGCCCACCGAAAGCCAAATACACCACATTTAAGTCAATCACAGGTACTTTGAGTAAATATGGGTTTGAACCCTAGAAAAATCAATCAACGGGGCCTGGACCCAAATATGTAATCCCTGTGGTCTCAAACCCAAAATGTAACTAACAGGTATACCACAAGTATCCAGAACAACCAAGTCCAGTAAAGTGATATTATACCAGAATAAGTCCAATATACGATAGTATCATACGTATCCTGAATGAATTGGCCCATCAAAATCATAATTATACCAGAGTCAATTACAATACGGTATATAATCAACAAACAACTTCACAGCCAGCATATCTTAGTAGCATCAGGATACACATTCGTACAGAGAGGCATTAAGCCATAATACATACCTTTCTCAGGGCATTAACCTATATCCAGCCTTTACTAGGCCTTTTTATAGTTCACCAGTGCCAGAACAACCACAAGTAATCCCAAAATAACCGCAGTTACCCTGTGTGCTAAGTACAACAACAATCTAGGATGACAGGTGCTAACAAATCATGACAGCAATGTTAAAATGTATATCAGGAAATATAACTAACAATCAGCCTCATATACATATCTTACTCAGGACTTCCAACCACAAACAACTCCCAATATACATGTATCTCAGCTTGGTCCAGAGGTAAGGAAAGACTAGCCTACTTGGAAGGTGGATTGACATGCTCTGGATCAGTCCACACGAGTTTTATCCCATTTGGCCACGTGCAAATGTTGGTTAGTTGTCTAAATATGAATCACAATATAAACACGACTATTTTGGCTGTAATATCTCGAGAAATAGGGACAAATGGTCAATTGCAACTAAAATAGAGAAAGAGGGGCCATGCCCAAAATACCAAACAAACCCCTATAAAATGCTGCTCATGTAACTCTGAGTCTATAACCAAAAATTGAACTCAAAACGAGGCTCAGAGTAACAAAAAATAGCCCAAAAATAAATGGCATTTCTTATTGAAAAAGAACATATATGTACAACAGATTCTCGGCTAAATTTCCTAAAACTGCAGTCAAATTAACAAAATCCAAATATACCATGATGTAGATTTCAAAACTTAGTACATTTTAGACCAAAATTTCACTAAATTCTGATAAGTAATGGCCGAGATATCCCAACTTAATGTTTTCCAAAAAATCAAAACATAAACCATAGCTGAAAAATCATTTTCACACCAAATGGAGCTCTATCAATTAATTTGGATATTACTACAATGTACATCACACAAAACCTCATAGAATAGACTCAAATTTTACCAAAATCTGATTCAAAATGGATAAGAAATCATATGTTGAAGTTTTTGGAAATATCTTCAAAATATTGCTGCAAAATCGTAAGTTTTACCACAAATGGTGTGTGAACATCAGTTTCAAATACTCCCATGATGTTCTCCTCGGGAAAATACACAAGTTAGCCTTTTGAATCGCCCGAATCCGTTCTAAAATGAGAGAGATATCATGGTACAAAGTTTGGCCATTTTCCTTCGTATGCTACTAAAACAAAACCCATATATATCCTTTCCTTTTTTCTTTATCTCTTTTTTTTTAAAAAAATCCTAACCACCTGACACATGGAAGAATGAGACTGGAGCATATCACTTGCACCAATTTTAACCTTCAAGCACCACTTAAACTTAATTTCGATACTCCAGCCTCATACGGAGTCTAAAATATACAATTCATATATGAATACGATTGAAAATTAGCATTCCGGACTCAACGGTGTAGTCGAAATCCTCATAGGAGGTCATTTTATCATAATATGGGTCCCATTTTCCAATATCGAACTTCACCGAAGGGATCAATATATCATGCCCCAAAGTCCTGATAGGGCGGACTGGCACCCGTTGCCGATAAGGGTTGGGAGAACTAACCTGTATCTATGCGCTTTCTATACATATTATGAGGGGTTTCTATGCTTGAGATGCCTTTAAGAAAATAAACAGTGTTAACAAGCCAAAAGGAAATGCATATTTAGGCCGTTGGGTCATGGTGTTTAAAGTACGAGAAATGACCATACTTTAGTTTATATAGTCTATAAAGCCTCTAGATAAGGATAAGTAACTGATAAGGGTCAGAACAGACCCCACCTCGCCTAACTGTACAATACAAACATATAAACTCTAGACATGCAAAGCTCTGAAGTAACCTGGAGTTTGGTATAAGTAGCTGGATATCCTGTACTTCTATTGGGAAAATCTACTAGCACCCGTACCTGCAACATGGAATACAAGTCCCCCGTAAGGGACGTCAGTACGAGATAATGTACTGAATATGTAAGGTAGATTATACTGTATGTGAAGTAATAACTCAAATGAGACCATGCACTGATACAAGATTAGAGACCACCTTTGGTTATACTTTGGAATCATGTACTTTATATTCTTTATATTGCTTTACCTTTACTGTATAATCTGTGCACAACTGTAATACAAATAACCAACTGGTCAGTGGTAAAACTGTATCCAGAACGTCCCTGACTAGGTTCTTCCTTAACTCCTCGGGCTACCACCCGTGATAGGATCGTCCTTGGCTAGGTGATACGTCCACCTCTTGAGCTACCACCCTTCAATAAATAATGTATTGGGATCATCCCTGGCTAGGTTCTTTGTCAACCCCTCGGGATGCCACCCGTGATAGGATCGTCCCTTGCTAGGTGATTCTTCCACCCATCAGGCTACCACCCATCAGTAAAGAATATGCTTTATCTTTCAATTACCTTTGAGATGGTTCTTTTTGTTGTCACAATATTGGAGTTGTAGGACTATATATGTAGCATGCAAAATGTATATAATCGTACAGGTCAATATGACTATGAAAGAGTATATTACACAAATAATGAAATGCATATGAAATGGAACAACTCGTGAACTTTATTTAGTAACAAGAATCCATATAACTTGGTATCCAAGCATGTATGCAGATTTGAAGGTGACTATGTATGGAAGCATATGAACATGTCAAAGAGTGGAGACATGGTTAATAGTTGTGTTGGAGTTGGTAAGTGCCTTTATGTGCCGAGAAAGAATCTAGATTTCATGTCAAGTAATACGAAATCAAGTAGCCTTATATACCTCATAGTATGACCTCGTTACTACCTCGAGATAACCTTCCTTTCCTCCAAATATTTATCTACAATATGGTAGGTGATCAAATTAGAATTAGAAGCCAATAGACACATCTTGGCATCCCAATCACATAAAAAACAACACACAGCGAGCAAGCGGGCATTTACCGAGTGTATTCTTTCAACCTTTCTGCCCCTAATCGTATTTTCTAATACAAATTCGCATGTACACATCATGTCAAGACTATTTTGGTGCCAGCCAAATTTAAAATATCCCACAAAGCACAACAATTCTACACAATCTACAAATAGACAGCATAACATTACCTCCCTTTGCTACATTTCTATGTCGACAATTCCAAACCCGTTCCAACTCTAACCAAATTGTTCCAACAATATTTACACATACAAACAGTACTAAAATAGTCTTAAAACAACACCCAAGAAGTGATGAAGGGCGTGATCCAATAACCTTCCATTTAACAGCCCACAAGTTCCAATCAATATTACACTTAAGATAACACAATAAAACGCGTTTGTTGAATGAAACCAAAATTAGGGCAGCAACCTTGGGTAATATTTATACCTCAAATTATATTAGTAAAATCAATTTCTCTTCATAAAAATCCCACAAATCATAGAGAATAAACCAAAACAAAAGGCAAGTGTGCAACAACTTTCTAAATACATGCTGTCCCAAATTTCCCACACAAACATACTAGCATATACTTGTTGTTTTTCATAAGAAAACCATACTAAACACATGTGTAAGCTTAATTAACACTACCTTAAAGGCGTATGGCTTCTCCAATAACTCTAGAAGTTCCCTTGTGGCTGCTTGCTAGCTAAGAAATAAGAACAACAAAGTTTTGCGAAAGCTGAAATTTTCCAAGTCTAAGACTGAATGAATTTTGCTGCTTGTAACTCATTTTTAAAGGCCTAATTTGGCCGACTTACTCTTGATATTTTGACCACCGTATACCACATATTAATGAGCTAGTTATCCAGTAGCTTGGCCCTTACACTTGGGCCTAAATGGGTCTCCAAGTTGATGGGCTTGGGTTGCCCATTTTCCAACTTTCTCTTCACTTAGTTTGGGCCCAATTAGCTAAGTGGGTTGTGGTGCACTTGGGCCCTTTTATTATACTTATTGGGCTGAAAATGTAGTTTGTTTATGATGCTAAAACATGGGCTAAAGTCACACCCTTAACACGAACTTTATTCATAATCGAACTTGGACAAATTTTACGTCGAGCCTCGTCTCTGTTTAGCTAGCAAATTTAAGCTAAGCAAGGAGGTGAATCACCTACTAGCTTACTAAGTCCTACAAGAACCTCAATTCTCTTACTTCATTTAAGGCCATGATCTCCTCAATTTGACACAAACCATGTATAGACTCGAGCCTCTTAAGCATTAGACACATATACCCCCCCTATAACATAAGATTCGAGCACTTTTAAAATGGGCACTAATTTGACCAAACTATATCATGTTTCATTTGTATTATATTAGTATTGTAAGATGTGGGGTGTTACATCCTCCCTCCCCTTAGGAACATTCATCCTCGAATGTTAGCACAATTGGATAGCTTAACCAAGTTTAAACCTTTAGTTACACAAACATTTGACAGCATATTAAGTATTCAATCACAAGAACCTACTAGTGTCCCAATTATGCATGTTGGACTTCCTCTTTAGCTTCAAATAAGTAATGGTACTTTGATTTCATCGCATCTTCGGCCTCCCATGTTATTTCTTCGACTTGCTGGTTTCTCCAAAGTACTTTTACTGAAGCTATTTCTTTATTCCTTAGCTTCTTAACTTGACGATCTAGAATGGCAGTAGGTGTATCTTCATAGGTGAGATCTTCTATAACCTGCACATCCTCAATGAGAGTGATATGGGATGGGTCAGCTATGCATTTTTGAAGCATTGAGACATGAAAAACTGGATTAACTGTGGAAAGCTCTTAGGGTAGCTCTAGTTCATATACAACCTGCCCGAACCTCTTAATAATTTGATATGGTCCTATGTAATGTTGGCTCAGTTTTCCTTTCTTACCAAATCTCATAATTCTTTTCATTGTAGACACCTTTTAAAAATACCCAATCCCCTATTGAGAATTCCAGTCCTCTCCTTCAAGCATCCGCATATGATTTATGACGACTCTGGCTGTTTCTAGTCACTGCTATATCACCTTAAATTTTTCCATGGCTGCTTATGCTAGATCTGGCCCAAGTAAGGTAGTTTCGCCCACTTCAAACCATCCAATTGGCAATCTACATTTCCTCCCGCACAAAGCTTCGTAAGGTGCCATCTTGATACTCGTGTGGTAGCTATTGTTATAGGCAAACTCAATAAGTGGTAAATGGTCCACCCAACTACCTTTAAAGTCCCATGCATAAGTTTGCAACATATCTTCAAGTGTCTAAATGGTTCGTTCTGCTTGACCGTCTGTTTGGGGGTGGAATGTTGTACTCAAATTCACTTGTGTCCCTGAATTCCTTTGTAAGGACTTCCAAAACATTACAGTGAATTGAGCTCCTCGATCAGATATAATGGAGATTGGGACTCTGTGTAGCCTGGCTATCTCTTTGAGGTATAGCTTGGCATATTCTTCAGCTATATAATCACTCCTGACTGGTAAGAAGTGTGCTGACTTTGTGAGTCTGTCAACTATTACCCATATGGAGTCAAACTTCTAAAATGAGCGAGGCAGTCCAGTAACAAAATCCATATTGATCATATCCCACTTCCATGTTGGAAGTTCTATACACTACATATAACCTCCTGGCTTTGGGTGTTCTACCTTCACTTGTTGGTAATTTGGACATTGAGCCACAAATTTTGCAAGGTCTTTTTTCATTCCTCCCCACTAAAACATTCCCTTCAGGTCATGGTTCATCTTAGTTGATCCTGGATGGATGGAATATCGAGAATGATGGGCTTCTTCCATTATCCTCTTTCTTAATTCGTTAACATCAAACAAACATAATCTATTTTGGCAGTAAAGTACTCCATTTTGTGAAAGGTCAAAGCCTTTTATCGTACCCTGACTCACTTTTTCCATAAGCTGTCGTAGAACAGGATCCTTGAACTGTTTTTCCTTCACCTCCATTACCAATGAAGACGCTACTGCATTATGTACAATAACCCCTTCTTCTGGAGTTTCAAGAAGGCAAACTCCCAAACTGGCTAGCTGACGTAGATCCTTAGCCACTTCTTGACTCACCATAGCTTGATCACCAGTATTCATGATTGCCTTACGACTTAGAGCATCGGCTATAATATTTACTTTCCCCGGGTGGTACAGTATATCAATATTGTAATCCTTTATTAACTCTAGCCATCTTCGCTATCTTAAATTTAGGTCCTTCTGGTTAAAGATATATTGTAGGCTCTTATTATTAGTATATATGTCAGCGTGAACCCCATACAAATAGTGGCGCCATATTTTCAAAGCAAATACAACTGCTGCTAGCTCAAGATCATGAGTTGGGTAGTTTCTCTCGTGTGGCCATAGTTTTCTAGAGATGTAAGCAATTACCCTACTATGTTGTGATAGTACACACCCTAAGCCAACTCCTGAAGCATCGGAATACACTGCATACCCTTCGGTGCCTTTTGGAAGTACTAGCACTAGCGCAAAAGTTAGCTTATTTTTCAGCTCCTAGAAGCTCCTTTCACACGCATCATTCCATTGGAACTTGGTTGTCTTATGTGTCATCTTTGTTAAGGGTGAAGAAATAGAAGAAAAACCTTCAGCAAACCTTCTATAATAACTTGCCAAGCCTAGGAAGCTTCGAACCTCCGTGGGTGTTATTGGTCTTGGCCAATCTTTCACAGCTTCTATCTTTTGTGAGTCAACCCTTACTCCCTCATCAGACACAATATGACCCAAGAGTGCCACTGATTTTAGCCAAAATTCAAATTTAGAAAACTTGGTATACAACTGTCGATCATGAAAAATCTGTAGAACCTATCGCAAGTGATCTGCATGGTCCTCTTCTGATCTTGAATATACCAAAATGTCATCTATAAACACTATCACAAACACATCCAAGAATGGATTAAATACCCTGTTCATCAGATCCATAAAAATTACTGGTGCATTCGTTAGTCCAAATGACATAACAAGGAACTCAAAGTGATTATAGCGTGTTCTGAAAGCAGTCTTAGGTATATCTTTCTCCTTTACCCTCACTTGGTGATAACCTGATCTCAAGTCAATTTTTGAAAAGCATTTGACACCTTTTAATTGATCAAATAAATCGTCAATCCTAGGGAGGGGGTATTTATTCTAAATTGTCACCCTATTCAATTGTCGATAGTCGCTAGACATTCTCAAGTTGCCATCTTTTTTACGTACAAATAACATTAGTGCACCCCAAGGGGACACACTAGGTCTTATAAAACCCTTCTCCAATAAGTCTTTTAACTTCTCTTTTAATTCACGCAATTCTTCTGGGGTCATTCTATATGATGGGATAGAAATAGGTTGAGTTCCTGGAAGTAAGTCAATACCAAAATCTATTTATCATTTAGGAGGTAAGCCTGGGAGTTCTTTAGGGAATACATCGACAAATTCATTCACTACTGGAACTGACTGAAGTGTTGGAGATTCTGCCTCCATGTCCTTTACTCTAACTAAATGACATATATACCCCTTAGATATCATCTTTCTGGCCTTAAAATAAGAGATAAACTTCTGCTTTGGTTCCCCAACATTACCTTCCCATTCAAGAACTGCCTCATTTGGAAAGTGGAAGTACATTCTCTTAGTTCAGCAATCCACGGTGGCATAAAAAGAAGCCAACCAATCCATACCCATTATAACATCAAATTCCACTATTTCTAACTCAATTAGGTCAGCTAATGTGTCACGGTCACAAACATTTACTACACAGTCATAGTAAACCTTTCTAGCCATAATAGATTCACCAGTTAGTGTAGACACTTCAAATGGTTTGCTCAATAATTTGGGTGTTCTCTTAAGCTTTCAAGCAACTAACGGAGTGATGTATGATAGTGTAGAACCAGGGTCAATTAATGCATATACATTATGTGAAAATATGGACAATGTGCCTATCACTACATCAAGCGAAGCTTCCAAATTTTGCCGTCTCCCCAGAGCATACGTGCGATTCTGTACTCCGCTAGAGCTAGCTGGCCCTCTAACACCTCTACCATGACCCATAGATGCTTGTTGACCCCCACCTATTGGAGGAACTAATGATGATGATGCAACAACTGACCCAGTAGATTGTGCTATATCACCCATGCGCCTCCTCGGGCAATCTCTTATCATATGCCCTGGTGCACCACACCAATAACAAGCGCCTGTCCCTTCTCCTTTGCCTCTGATCCTCCAATTTCTGTGCAAAAGCTTGTATTCTCTCTATATCCATGTCTTTGGTCAAGGAGGCAATGGTACAGTCTCTGACCAGATACTTATCCAATCTATCATATGAACTCTATCTGCCATAGTAGCAACTACATTAGGAGCATACCTTGCCAGAGAATTAAATTAGAGGCTATACTCCCTCACACTCATATTCCCTTGGTAAAGATTCAGGAACTGATCTGCACGGGCCTCTCGGATCTCTAATGGCAAGTAATGGTCAAGAAATGCCTCTCTGAACTCTTTCTAGGTAGTT